>SRPQ01000144.1:0-41787 GCA_018360075.1 Claviceps cyperi
TTGCTGGGACTTCATTCAACGATGTCGATGCGTATACCATTCAATATCGATGTAGATCGATAGAAAAGCGTTCTAACATTAAGCTTTCGGCGTGGTTGATGTAAATGCGCAAGAATTCACTGTCGAGAATAGATGGAAAAGCGTAAAGGATTCACTGTCGATAATCGATGGAAAAGCGTTATAACATTAAGCTCTCGGCGCAGGTCGATGTAAATGCGTATAGTTTTCACTTTCGATGTAGATCGATGTGAATGTGTGCAACGTCCGATATTCGATTTGAAGGCATGCTCCAGCGTCGTCGACGCCAACGACATCGAGATGTAGTGGTGGTGTTGAGTACGGCATTTTCGAGTTTTTCGGTCGGTGGTGGGCTACTGTTAGGGTTACAGTAGGTTTGACAGCCAAATCATAACAAAAGCGGGCGGACTTGGTCCGTGCGCTCTTGTCGAGAAAATTGTGTAGAGGGGAGAGTTGACTCGAGAGTTCGAGGGCCACGGGGGCGGGCAGGACTTGGCAGGAGTGGCAGGAGTGGCAGGAGTGGCAGGAAGGGGCAAGGAGGGGCAAGGAGGCAGCCAGAAGCAAGCTGGGGCCAGCAATTTGGCCGGACACGCTGCGGAACGGGGAGACGACCGGCAGTGGGGTAGGTATTCGCACGCGCGGATTTGAGACATCGGTACGACCACAGAGTATAGTACGGGGTGGTTGAGTCAGCCACCTGAGCCACTCCCTACTCGTGCAGCCAGCCAATAGCCACCCCGCAGAGCCCTCGAGTGCGTGCGTGGGCGACGCCACCGCAGCACTCAATTTCCCCTGACACGGCCGCGAATCGGGAAAACGGGCGGTTGACTTCGGCGCCGCGAAGCGCCCTGCGTCTCTTCGTATTCATGCCCGCACCGGCACCATGTTATGAAATCCGATCGATCAACGTCGGCTGGAAATATTTTAGGATTTGGGTTTGGACCCCTTCCCTGGCGTCGTCCGTGCGTTGATGTTCTGGCCGCCGCTAGGAATCGCAACCCGCTTCCACGTGACGAGAGAGGTAGGTTCCCCAATGAGGAAAAACCCCCTAAGTATACTGAGCACCCAACGTCTTCTTGGCAGCGATAGGTACGCCGTAAGACGACTTGAGACGGAGGGACTTGAGACTGCCGCTCCACCAAGCCAGGACCCAGTCCTGCCCGAGTCAGTCAAAGTCCAACGCATGAATGATAATGGAAGAAAAGAAAAGTGCAACCAAGTCGCACATGTCGCGAGGAGTACGGAGTAGGTACATAGAGTGTGACAATGTGCGAGTTGAAAAATCCCAGCGAAGAATGCCACCCCCAAACACCGAGCCGAAGTTCCCCCTTCCTCAATCCCTCGGCCCGTCTGATCAACATGAGCTCATTGGGGCCGGGGAATCACTTGCCTGGGTCAGACGGAGGTGCCCCCTTGGCTTGGCAATGGTCATCGTGGCGGTACCATTGGCCCCCGAGCCGATGTGTGCAAGTTTCTGCCCCCTTTACAAAAGGAAGCGCTCGTAAAGGCTGGCCCTTTTGATGTTTGTGTGCCTCTCACACCGAGAGGGCGCGTCGAAACACATATCGCAGTCTCATAGACCACAAGTACGCGCCATTGTGTAACAGATGTTGTCAAGCGTCGTCATGTGGCCATGTGTTGTGTGCCTTATGTGCGCGTATGCGCTCGTGTGCTCAGAATAACCCCCCCCCCCTCTCTCCTCCAGGCCAAGTTAGGCACAGTGGGGTATGTACCCGCATGTCGTCAGCCGCTTTAGGACAATACAATAATTGACTGTCGACATCGCTGCAACCCCTTCCTCCTCTTGAGCTGGCTGGGTACCTAGGTACCTGGACCCTGAAGGCCCTTTTCGCGTGGTTCGAACTCCGTACTCCGCATGTACTCCGCATACCGCATATACTCCGTAGATCGCGAACCGTGGAAGCCCCCGTGGACGGCAAAAAAAAGAGCCGCCAGAACAATTCCATCACGAGCAACCGCGCGTAGATTTAGCAGAGATTTATCTTTCATCTCGTCAGCATCCGGAGCATCATCCAGCTTTGCCCGCCGCCGACGTCACTGCCGCTTTCGAGCTCCGCGCTAAGTCCTTCACACCCCTGGGACACCCCTGTCCATGCTGTTTGCTGGGGTGGGGGCAACAAGGACAATGCATCGTTGCCCCACCCAGAGGCGGTCCTGCAGACTGCAGAACTGAGAGAGCCGAGAAGGGGTTGAACATTGCTGCTGCCCGTGCTTGTCCCGAGACTTTGCCGTGGAACCCCTGGATTTGCCGGTGGCGCTGGCTGCAAGAGTGCACACTGCAAGGTATGCTTTCTCAGGCGTACCGATTGGGAGCTGCCAGGTCCAGCATGACGGGGTCGGTATCTATGTAATGGCGATGCACTTTGTGTGCGGTAGAAGATCTGTGTGGGTGGGAGATGGAGGACTTTTGCGCGTGAAATAAATCCGTACGAATACATTAGTATAGTACACAGTAGTGCATTTTGGAGATGGTAACAACAAATACACTATGCATGTACTTATTTATGTAGCAACTGAATGTGATGCCAACATCGACAAAAGTGTCCAACATCTCCAAGACTAAAAATGTCCCAAAAAAATTGCATCATGTACTCCATACCGTTAAGCCCGAAACCCCAACCCCCACACACTTGCATACCTAGGTACCTACCTATGTACAATTGCCGCTCCCCCAGTTCATCATTGCAACATCGCATCAAGACTCTCCCCCAACACTTCCTCAATCTTGACAATCCACCTATGCGTCTCCCTCTCCACCACCTCATCATCATCTTCCTGCAACTCACTAATCCGCGGCAGCATCTCATGCAGCATCGACAACCACTCCTCTCCCAAAGAATCCGTCAACTCCTGCTGGCACTTCACCGCCGCCAGCCGCACCGGCGCGTGCTCCGACCTGAGCAGCTTCAACAGCGTCGCGTTGATCTCCTTCTGATGGGCCTGCGAGTCGGCCGCCGCAGCTAACTTGACCACCGCGGGGATCAGGTCCTCAGACACGTCCATGGAGGTTGCGTGCAGGAACTGGTCCAGCAGCATCGGAGCAATGGCTCCAAAATGGGCAGGGGCCTGCCAGAAGTCGTCTTGGTCGTGTGTAAAGCAGGCGGCTAGCACTTGCAGCACTCGGGCCCAGAGGAGACGGTCTTCGGCAGACTTGGGGTTCACGTCGTGGAGAATCTTGACGGCATCGTCCACGATGTAGGCGGCATAGTTTGTGACGATCGACTTGAGGCTTCCGAAGAAGGTGTCGAGGAATCCGTAGATGCTGTACTGTCGCATGTTTCGGCCGCTCTTATCCTTCTTGCTTAACCCGGAGGTAGCCCATTCAACCATCTGAACGAACAGTGGTCGGAATGCAGCGTCGTTGAGCTTGAAGATCATCTTGAGTGCTGTTTCGTTGACCTTTGCTTCAATGACAGCTACTTCGCCGAGAGTTGCATCGGTCTGGTCTTCCTTGAGCTGGACAAGTCGGCGCAGGTCAAAGGCCTTCATCAGGATGCTGTACAACGCTGAAGTGTTCTTCGTGATAGTTGACTTGTTGTGTTTGTCGATTGCGGTTGACAGCACAGAGAGGTATTCCGCAATGGCCTGCCATAATTTAAATCGGGTTAGCGCACGACGTTCTTGTGCTGTGTAAGAAGAAGTGGAATGGACACTTACCAGGAAACCTGCTCCCATAGCCTTGTCCCAGTTGCGGTCTAGACTAGCAAAGAAATCTTTGGCATCAAGCTTCTTCGCTAAGATTTCCAGGCAGCTGGTTCTGCTCTCATCGGCATCTTCGTCCAAGCCAGATTCGGCCGACTGGTACGAAATGTCGAGTATTTTGTCAACGTGCGTCGACAACATATACGGGAGATGCTCAGCCAATGAGCTGATGAAGCCGTAGCAGGCAGAATGCAATTCCTCATCCACTTCGTCGCCGTCCAAGCTGCCTTGCATATACGTAATGGCTTGCGGAATAGCCACTGGCAGGATCAGTACCACTGCGTCTTGGAGCACATCAACAAGTGATGTCAAGCACAGCAAGGCCATAACGCGCAGGCGCTGGTCTTCCTGTCCCAAGCAGTGGGGTCCGGCGATGGTCTCGCCAGCGGCAACGACGGCTTCCACATCCTTTTTGCCATACTTCTCTGCAATCTTGTCCACGCACGTCACCGCGGTATGCTTGTAACGTATGTCCTTGGACTCCCGAATAGCGGCCGTAAGCTGAGGCAAGAAAGAAAGAAGGGCGTTTCGGCTGGTCGAATCCGTGTTGCTCTCCGTCTCAACGCGCACTTCCAGTGCACGGAGGACCTTTTGACGTAGGCCAAGATCAGGTCTGTCTAGTAGATTCTCCACAGCCTTGATGAACTCTGAGATGGACAACAGGTTCAGTAGATTCGACAAGGCAGAGCCGCAACGTCCGTGCAAGGCCTTGTTCGCCTTAACAGTGTCGGCGAGTACGAGGACCTTTTCTAGAAGAGACGAGTACAGCTCCCGCACTTCTGCCGCATTCATATCCTCAAGTTCTACCAGCCTGCTGATCTGCGAGCGAAGCTTCTTGTTGGCTAAAAAGCTGGAGAGAGCGGAAAGTTGTCGGAGTGCAACCTTTCCAATGTCTTTCTTATCCTCGCCATCTTCGCGGATGCCCAACAATACGAAGGATATGCCTGGCTTAGGCTTGAAGAGGTCCGCGACAAGATTTAATACCTTGACAAATGTCTCCAGTTGTGTCATGATGTCGAAATTGTTGAGAAGCCCAATGATGAAAGAGAGCAGTGCGTCGCTCGTATCATAGCGGTCCACCAACATGCTAATGAGAGCGAAAAGAAAGTCGCGAGATCCGAGAGTTTCGACGAGAGCTACAAACAACCCTTGTCGTCTATGAGATGGTATGTGTTCATAGGCTGTCGTGAAGCTGACGAGAATGTCCGAGGCGCCAGCAACAGGACTGGTCTTGCCTTTGCGTAGGGACCCGATCAAGGGAGGGATGACTTCTTTGATAGTCTGCGCAACCACATGAGCCGAGTAGTCGTCGCTTTGTCGCAAGACCGATGCTCCCATAAAGGTAAAGATTGGCATCACGCTGTGGAGGACAAGATTTGGTGCTGTTGTGGCCAAGTTGGCCACCAAGAGCAGCGCAGCATTTTGAACAACAGGACTTGATGACTTTTGGATACAGTTGACAAGCAAGTCGCCATAGCCGCCAGAGCTATCAATCTTCAGCTCCCTGTCAGCTTTGTAGGCAGGCATCATAGCTAGAAGACTGCGGAGAATGAGATTCTGCAAATATCCCAGCTCCGAGCCAACAACCGTTCCCAAATGCTGTAGTTCTGAGAGTGCCGCAAAGAGCGCGTCTAGCAACTCGGGGTGCGACACAGGGTCAGAGTTGTCCACGAGCTGTAGGACAAAGGTGAATCTACATAGAGCTTCACTTGTTTCCGGCGTGACTTGAGTGATGAGAATTCTGTTCGCGTCGGAAGAGCTCGTTCTCCGTTTGCTGTTAGGATTTGGTTCTGCAATCATCTTTGTACTAGTCTGAACTGTGGCCAAAAAGTAGGATAGAATTTCCGTTGTAAGAGGAACCACCCGAAGCAGATCAGCCGCCTCAGTGGCCACCGCGGAGCTGGTATCTATCGGTGTCTTTTGTCCAAGTTGGCCATGAGAGATTGACAGACAATGCTCAGCAATGCAAAATTTGACTTCAGCCCTCATGGACGGCCACATGCGTCTAATTCGGCCAAAGACGGCGCATATAAGATTAGTCTTACGTTGTTGCTCGGGGTGTCGGAAGATAGTAATGAGCGCGTCGATACCATCCAAATCGTTGGGTACAGTCACGTCAACAAATCGAGAGTCCAGGACCGTTGCGTCCAACTGCTCCACACTGCAGCGCTTCGTGATCTCGTCCTCGCTAAGACCAGCCCACCACTTCAACAGTGGCAGCAGGACCTTGGTTCTGGTGGTGCTACCAGCACCCTTGACCTCATTCAGAGATTTCAATAGTCTGCTCTTTACTTGTAGTAACGGAGTTTCCTCAGCATGGGCCGCGAGGAACGCAAGAACTGCCATCCTGGTCGATTGACCCATGTGATCCTTTTTATCTAGGGACAGCGGGGGGGTCACCTTGTACCTTCCTTGTTCAACGATAGACTTGAGAACGGAGGAAACATGCTCGGAATCCAAAACACATTCCTCGACCGTTGGGAGGATTTGCAGATGCAACAGTTTGGCGACAACGTCAGGCGTAAGCGCGTTCTTGTCTTTACCCTTTCCATACAGTAGGTCAGAGCCCCAGGTCTTCATCGACTTGGCTGCGATGGGTAGTGAATAGAGTTCAGTGATGGCGGCAATGAGATGAGCAGCCGCCTGCCGGACTCGCTTCGACGGATCGCTGAGGGCAGTAATGGCGTATGGGACCAGAGCTTGGACATCGACGTTCGCCTCGTCTCGGGATTGTAACCGTTGCTTGACCATGTTCAGGGCAGCCATACGGGCGAGCGCGGGATATGGGCCACACCAGATTCGAATGAAGAAGCTGAAATACGTGCAGTCCTGCAGCGCTGCTGTTCGTCCCAATGCGGGGATCTCGTCAAACTTGGACAGCATTTCCGTCTGTTGAGAACTTTCCGAAACGATGGAGAAGAATAGATGACTGCATTCCTCGAACAGCTCCGTTGGCTCCGGCAGCAGGCATTTAGAGAGCCTTTCGGATTTCTGCGACGACAGTTCCTCAATCGCTACCTGCAAATTTTGCGCCTTCTTGACTGACTGCACGTTCTCAGCACCCTTTGTTTCTTCAGTTGCGGGAAGTTTTCTCGTCCTGAAGGAGAGATCCAGCTTCATCTCAAGTTGCTCGATATCAAATTCGACGTCCTGAATGACAGATTGGATGATGTCGCCAGACTTTCCAGTGGTGTGTGACAGAGAGATCAGGGCTGAACCGAGTTCCCGGCGCAAAGCACCGTCTTCGTCATTGTTGTCGTTGAGCTCCAACGCTTTTAGGAGAAGTGACTTGAAAATCACAGTGATTTGCTTCTCCTTGAGGATCTGGCTGTCCAGTATCGACATGATAGTCGGCAGGCCACGGGAGTCTCCCTTTCTGGTGAATCTCTCAATCAACGCAAGGCAAAGGCCGTTGGCCAGCTTGTCGACCCTGCGCTCCTGGCCAATGTCCACCAAGAGGGGACCAATGTCATGTACTTTCATGAGAGCTTTGGTGACTTTGCTACTCATTTGCTTCGCGGACCGGAACTGGGCCATGATGGCAAGACAGACAAGCGCAGGGCGTACTGTCTCCTGTGTCCACCCGTGAACCGTTTGTTGCATGAAAGCAGTCACTGCAACATCCTCGAGATTGCCTTTGGACACAAAGATAGCCATTGCCATGTAGGAGGCAATTTGCAAGCTAGGAACCTTCTTCATGACAAGAGATTCTGCAAAAATGGGTCCTATTCTGTGCAGAAGAGCCTGCATGTTGTCACTTTGCACTGTAGCTCGGCCAGATCTGGTCCTATCGAGTATGCCGTTGACCGCCTCGGTCATGATGCCACCCCAGAAAACAATCAAGGCTGGGTACTGATATTGTTTTCTGCAAGATTCAAGAGTGTATTCAGAAATGGAGGAGAGAAATTGAGGATGATGGACTGCCTCATGGACCAAAACTGATCTTGGCGGAGGAGTTAATGATCGAATATAAGGGTCGAGAAATCGAAATTCGTGGGGTAGCTTCGAGGGCAGAATGGAAAGAAGCGTCGTAAAAGCGGGAATAGTGTGATATGGCAGAAACGTCATAAGCACGAGGGCCGTGTTTTCTTCGTGGATACTGATGTACATCAGTTAGTAGGCGTCACTTATTCTGTATGACGTGACAAAACGTGGGAAAGAGGGCGTACCGGAATCGACGAATGAGCCATTCAATTGCCTTGATTGCAGGCATGAGCCTCAGTTTACTGCCAGTCAGGCGAAGAAACGCCTCTATGTGGCGATCCAACTCCTCGTTGTCTGCGACAGACAGTTGAGAACGATCCTGGGACTGGCTGTCTTCGCTGAATATTGTTGACTGGAATCGGGCGAAGCGGTTGTCTAGCTGACACAATTCCTCAAATCCTACATGGCAAATCGTATACAATGTCTGGTAATTTTGCGTGGCAGCGACTCGAGGTTCCCAGATCAACGACTTGGAATGGCCGGCTTTTTGTGCCTTGACATCGAGGGTTGTCTTGGAGTTCGCGGCGATTTGCGCCAACTGTGCGGCAAGAGAGGTGGCCATAGCTACAATGCTAAGACTATGAGTCTGGAAGCTGAGCTCAATATGGCGTTCTGGTGGCTATGTGAGCAGCCAGTCATGCGGCGGCTGGGTGTGAATAGAGCTTCAACAAAGACTGATTTGATGTTCTCGGACGTGATGGCCCAAAAAATGGGCCGAGACGGGGAAGTGCAGAAAAAAAAGTGGCGGCTTATCGATACGAGGATGTGTACAGTGTGACCCACTTTATCCGTTTATCCACTGAGAGGTACCTATACACCTCCTTCCGTACTCCGTAGAAGCAGGTTCCCAATGTTCTCAAGCCCGAACTTCGAAGGCGCCACGGGGATCATCATTACCCTGCTTTATGCCAACTCAAAAGTTAATCCCCGCGCAACCACGTCCGCCCACTTCTGTTATGATTTGGCTGTATAACCTGTTGTAGCCCTAACAGCAGTCCACCCCTAATGGAAAACTCGAAAATGCCGCACTCAGCACCACCACTTCATTTGATGTCGACGCCGACGTCGACGGCGCCTGTTCATCTACCGTCCTGCTGGTTCGAGGCCGTAAATGAAACTCAAGCAACATCGACAACGACCGCGGCATCGTCCCCCCTCCCAGCCACGAGACCATCAAACCGGCGTTTGCCCACCTCGAGTTTTCAACTGGCGTGCTTTCGGAGAGTTCAGCACGCCGTTCTCATCTTTGTCACCTAGACCTTCTTGAAATTCTGGCAGCGGAGCCACGCCTCTGGCAAAATTCCGCTTTGAACGACACAACTTGTGCCCACGCGAGCACACGTGGTAGAAGGCGCTGACACCGAAAATAACTGCCGTCGGCGACCGAGATGTAGAAAAATTCTTTGGGGGAAATTGGCTTGTATTTAGAAGAACCCAGGATTAACCCTGCACGCCCTAGTATGCCCAAAACTGGGACGCAGTGGCGTAAAATCTCCAACAACAACAACAACAATCCCCTCGCTTCTTTATGGAGGGACCATTCACGTGACCTTTCTCATATATGAGCTAAGCCATGGTGACCAGCTTAACCCCACTTGGTTATCGTTTGGTACGGTCCTTGGCTTGTGTCTAATATGTGAGAATAAAAAGCCCAGCATGGGACGAACGCCCTCGGAGCAGAATCTGCGGGTCGATTCCCCCAAGTCTTGTCGCTACCGTTGGTGATAGACACAATGACGGTGAGTCAAGCAAACAATGAATATGCGACTTGAATGGACCGTTTTGAAAAGTTCTTTGTGCAATACTGACTCGATGCCAGGCTCCCTATCCCCAACTCGTTCTATTTGGCGACTCCCTGCTACAGCAATCTGTCGTCTCACAAAATGGCTTTTCCTTGCAGGAAGAGCTCCAGTCTCGTCAGCTCATACACTGTTGTGCCCCCGTCACGATGGTGTCGCCGACCAACATGTTTTTTTAGGCTTTATTCGACGTCTCGATGTAGTTAATCGTGGCTTTTCCGGCTGGAACACTGCCAATGCGATGAAGTATCTTCCAGACATATTTCCGGAGCCAACTCCGTCAGGGCCAAAGCTCAAGTATCTGGTATGACTGCGCATTCGTACCCGTAGTCTCCCTTGTGAAAACTCCCAAGTAACACAACCATACATAGGTGCTTCTGTTTGGGGCCAACGATGCTGCACTTCCATTGCCAACCTCTAGTCAACACATCCCCATCGGCCAGTACAAGGAGAACCTGACCAAGATTATCACACACCCACATATAAAGCAGCACAACGCCAAGATATTACTGGTAACTCCTCCCCCGGTGGACGAGATCAAGCTGGCTAAGATCAACATGGCAGAAGGGCATGTGTCGGCACTGAGAAAATCCGCCACGACTGCTGCTTACTCCGAGAAAGCTCGCGAGGTGGCGCGCGAAAATCCAGAGGTCGTGTTGATTGATCTGTGGAAGGCAGTGATGAACAAGGCAATCGATATGACGCCACAGGACTATACACCGGGTGG
Organism: Claviceps cyperi; assembly: GCA_018360075.1. Taxonomy (NCBI): domain Eukaryota; kingdom Fungi; phylum Ascomycota; class Sordariomycetes; order Hypocreales; family Clavicipitaceae; genus Claviceps; species Claviceps cyperi. The sequence continues at coordinate 10,252 of SRPQ01000144.1, forward strand.
TCCATGGCTGGGTTCTCCCGAAAATGGACAGCAGGGAGGCTTAGACAGTCTTTTACCCGACGGTCTTCACATGAGTGGGGTTGTCTATCGAGTGTTTTACGATGAGATGATCAGCCATATCGGCGAGGAATGGAGCGACCTGTCTGCTGAAGACTATACTGGATACTTATTTCCAGACTGGAGGGTTTTGAATCCCGTCAGATCGTAGCATGTGGCCATGAAGGCCAAGTAGTTACCCTGCCTCGAAGGTGGCGACGACTGCGTATAGATGTGGAATAGACAACTGATTGTCATTTTCTTCTCAACAAAACATGGCAATAAAAGAGGCCATCAATGGAAGCCTAAACTGCGTGGTTCCGTCATTTGTAACGAGAGGCGTATATACCTAGGTAGGTAGGTATGTACCAGGTCAGGTGGAGCGGCAAGGAAGGGAGTTGTTGTTAATGGATCGAACGAAGTGCGGATGCAGTTCATTGGTGTTCACGTTGCGTCGTACCTATCGGGTGGCTGCATCTGCACGTGTGGGGTTCGCCCCGGTATTGCAGGTGGCGCTGATGGGCCGCTAATCCTGCGACAACTCACGAGTCACCCGCCATTCAACAATTCATCTCAAGTCCAAGTCAAGTCGCCAGTTCGACGAGCTGGTCGTACACTCTGCACTCTGCATGATCATTGCTGCTTCTCAAACGTCCGTCTCGCAAGACCAGTCGACGACGCTGATGAGCCCCTCACGCTCTGCTGCCGACCCGCGAGGATGGACGCTCGGTTCCCCATCTCCCGCGACGATCTGTACAATTTACAGATGGAGATCAAGCAGGTTCAGTATACCCAGACAAGCCACGCCGAGCGACTGATGAGACTGGAGAAGCGCAATGCCGACGATTCAGCATTGAAATCTGTGTGGAACTCACCCTTTCCTGGCGTCTTGGGAGGCACACCCCATCAAGGTAACGACTTCACGCCGTGTACTCATGTTGGTTGATGCCTGCTTTTTGCTTCGTTTCCACCAAATTTCTCCGTCCCTTGCCCTTGTTCCTAGTTCAAACTCCAACTCGACCCGCCCTACGGACGCACTAACATACCTGAATACTGATGCTTCATGGCAGGCCCTGTTCAGATGCCCAGCAATGATTTTTTTGATGACTTGGATGAGCAGGGAGAGGAACTGCTCGGCTCTCTTCACCTGGGACCAGCTGAGGAAGAGCCGGTGCGCCGTGGTGCGGCCTCACGAGCTAATAGTGTCAGATTCGATGAGAGTGCGCTTCACGGCTCAAGTTGGGGCGGACAAAGTAACCGGCAATTGGAGGACTTTGGCCGGATACGCCCCGGAAGCGGCCTGATGCTGGAGCGTTCTCTTTCACACAAGTCTGACGGAAGGCACAGTTCTGCAGGTCACTCTATTCATTCTCATTCACATCACTCGGTGGCGTCGGGTCACGCAAGCAGTATTGGGCTCGATAATAACTACGTCGTTGGCGACGATGACACATCATTCTTTGGGGCTCCTGTCCCCCCTGTATCGTTATATGTTTTGGGCACCGTGCCGTCGATAATTCGCTGCTGGCTGACGACGAATTTTGGTCACGCAACCCTCCTGTATGCTGATGTCTGCACCGGCTCCCAGAAATCTGTCGTCGAATCCTCTCTGCTTAGGGAGCTGGATCTCCTGGAGGAAGTGGAACGCGATAGCCTCGGAGTGTACCGAATCAGACTCAACGTGTTCCTGGCCGAGGCAGTAGTCACGCGACATGATAGTCGCCACGGCGCGCCGCCGAATGGGGCTGTTCCTTCGATGGCCGTCATGTTTGAGGTGTTGGGGATGGGAATCGAGTCGACGAGCCCTGCCGCTGACCATAAGGGGATACGGATCTACATTGGAAGTGATGCTCTACGAGCCCACTCGGCTGACGTTCTTTTTTCTCAGAATACCATGGTTCTTTACGGGGACGAGCACGAGCGGCTGCGAGTACCATTTGTCAGGCCCGAGGATGAGAACCTATTTCGCAACATTTGCACAACCAACCTGGTACCGGGGAAGCCCAAGTTGAATGCGACTGCGGCACCCTTTGTTCTCAAGGGTGCAGCCTGTGACCAGTCTGCAGAAAACAGCAGCAGAGGAACTCCGCCCGAAACGATAGCACCAGAAGATGGCGGAGAGCAAAAAGGGTCAGAAAACCGGACAGCTTCACCCCGTGAGACCCATCAGCCAGATTCAGTGGACCGCAAATCCGACCCACGCCCAATAATACCTGAAACCAGCCGAGAAGTGGACAGCAGTACAGCAGACACAGCTGAATCGGAGCACAGCACAAAGGACGGGCCCGGCACGTCAGATAGCTCGCAGAGAGAGTCATCAACGTCTACTGGGATATGGGGCTCATGGCGTCAGGGCAGTACTGGGTCTACACCCGACGGAACAAGCAAAGAAGCTGGCAATCTCAGCGGATATCAACCAGCCGGTCGAAGCAATCGCAACATGAAGGTTCTGAAGCCTTTAAAATCGAGTTGGTCGACCTCAAACTCGCCTTCGACCTCGAATTCCAATTCCGCCAGAGCCGGTACCACGTCATACGAGCCCTGGCAGCCTCAACCAGCCAAATCCAGCAGCAACAACACCGTAAACGGAAGAAGCAAAAGCCAACCAGTTCCAAATGATGGTGGTGATAGCGGTGGCGGTGGCCCGAGTCCTGTGAATCGGTGGGATGCGAAGCGCGCAGTCAGCTCAGGCACAGAGCCCAAGGCCCAGGTGTCTAAACGAGAGGACCAAAAGGGAGGGACGCTGCCGCGGTCGTCCAACCCTGTGGGGGTGGCGTCTGCGTTTTCGTGGATGACGCCGATGACGACAAAGTCGTCTAAGGGGTCAGCAGCAGCAGCAGCAACAACAGCGGACTAGGACTGACGGACTGACTTGGAGGGATTTTCATCAACATGCGGTATAGCAAGTGCCCATGTTTTTGTATTCTTATGATGATATGAAGGATGTGCTTGTAAGGTACTTTGTAGGAAACCTATCCGGGTTATATTCTGTGTTTTTGCTGCAAGGCCATGTAGAGGGGGTAATTCACAATGCCTTTGAGTGGGGGGGGGGGGGGGGTAAGGGCTGGAGGGCCAAGTTCAAGCTATCATGCGGCGATATCTTCCTAGGAGTAGATGAAACTGAAGCCAACATTAAGTAGATGATCAAATTCAAGCAAGCCAGCGCAAACCATTCGTAAATACAGTATAAGCTCCCTAGCAAGTTAGCATTTTTGTCCAGAATATCAATGGCAGACAGACACCCAATACAAAAGCCCCGTGGCAGTCGCCATCATAGCATTCGAAAGGGGCCAAGAAGGCATCCACCCAGCTATTCAAGTCCACGAAGCAAAACATTAAATCTTAGACCCCGGCGGCAACCTCTCCAACACAGCCTTAGTATCCCCCATCGCGGCCTTCACAACCCCAATCAGACTCGAAAAAGCCTCATTTGCCGCATCCCCCACGCACTCATACATCCAACTCTCGGATGACGTCACCACAACGCCCTCCTCCCGGCGCAGCCTATCCAGCGCGATGCGCACCTCACTCGCATTGCAGCTGCTCACGGCATCGGCAATCACATAGGGCACATGACCGGCATCGCGGAGGTCCAAGGCCGTCTGGGTGATGCAGATGTGGGATTCGATGCCGACGAGGGCGACGCGCGAGCGCGGGGCGAGCTGGGAGGCGAGTTGGGGGATGAGCATAGAGAATTTGGTCTTGTCGAGGGGTGTGGCGGAAAGGAAGGGGGCGAGAGCGGCAACGGTAGGACCGAGTTTGGAGGACGTCTGGGTGGTTGCGTGGATGGGGATGTGGAGGGCTTGGGCGAAGGTGAGGAGTTTGGTTGTGGTGGTGACGCTGGGAAGTTGGTCAGCAATATGAGGGCCAATCCGGGAATAAGAAGGACAGGAACAAGGAGGTACGTACATGCTATCGAATTCGTGGATGGCTTTGCGGAATTTGTCCTGCATGTCGCAGACACTATGTTGCGTTAGTAGACGGACCAGACGGTGGTGGGATGGACGCCGCGGTCAATGCGATTGTCCTCCGTGTTTGCTTCTTTCATTGCTCTTCTTTTTGGTCTCCCAAGTTGTTCAACATCGCGGGGCCGAGGGGCCGAGGCGAGGGATCGTGGGGGGGAATCGTGGGGAAATCGCGCCAAGCCGTCGACCTACATACAAGACAACGGGGTTTTCTAAACAAGACAACAACAAGTCAATTCTCGGTTCTAATGCAGGACGCAGGACGCGCCAGAGAAAAGTCCATCATCATTCCCATTCCCGCGCGCTGCTGTCCACCCGCCACGCGATCGATTCACGTTCATCGGTGGTCGGAGAAGGGATATCAACAAGGGAACAATGCAAGAGGGGGGGCGTCCTCACCAAACCGCAGCCCACTGGCAACCCGAGACCCAGCCATTGTAGCAGAGCGCAGCAAGTAACGGGATAGACTCAAATTGACGTATGGAGGGCCTAATAAAAAGGGCGCCGAAAACGATTCGATGAAGAAAACGCGGGGGACCGGAACCGAAACACGGCTGCTGCTACTGCGGACGACCGCCCCAAGAAAGAGTGCAAATGCGTGCGCCAAATCAATACACCCCCAGGACGAAAGGAAGAGGATGAAAACAAGGAGAAGATTGAATTGGTAAAATCCAAATTGTGTAGCAAGGGAGAGAAGAGAGAGAGGGCTAATAAGTAAGATACGTGTTGGGTCTTATAACTCAAGGGGCAACGTTTTTATTCAAGGGCAGCATTTTTCATTACAAGGGCAGGTCAGGCACAGAGAAAATGGTCCACCTCCAAAATCTCTGGACATAGTTACATACATACATACAATCAATCATCAGGATTCAGCTTTATTATGACATCCCGTAAGCCCGTACCTTGCCGAGGGCCACGTGAACGGTCCGGTGTGAAGAAAAAGCAACATCAAGGCAACCGTGCGGCGAGCATGAAAACGTACTCCGTATATGCACCTACATTATATAACTGTGCATTGCATTATGCGGACATGGCTCTATTTCTACATGAGGCACTTGCAAGGTAAGAATCATGCGCAAAGTGCGTAAGTAGGTGGTAAAACATGATACTAGCATGATTCTGTCTGGGAATAAGCATGGAAGACGACTGCCACAAGAAATATTGGTCTCGATGATGTAAAGGTGATGATGATGTTTGATGCGAACGGGAGGCTTTTTCTCCGAATTGTCCACCGTTTAGCTGCACGAGGTATGTATCTATGTACACCGTACAACCTTGACCATGTATGGTACCGAGCACTAGATAGGTGCCTTGTACTCCGTACATGTGGGCTTTTCTGCACTGTGGGGTCCGGTGGAGCGCTCAGCAGGGGGCGGGTTGGACGGGCGGAGCGGATAGCGGCCACTGCCAGGGGATAAGGACCAACGGCGCGGCGGGAATGAGAGCCGCCGTTCCGATATATGTACTTGGGTACCTCATAGGTACAATTTACATGATGTAAATATGTATGTACGACAAGATATCTACGGAGGCCTCGCCGGACGGGTACCCGGGGAGCGGCAAATGCTCTTCACCGCTTTGGACATCTGGGGATGTGTCTCGCCTATCTTTGAGCTGCGAGCTGAGTTTACGATTTCACGCTCCTCTCCTGCTGTAACTAGATGCTGCCTCGACGACAAGGCGTGGCATTTCAAGAAGAAGCGGTAGTCGAAACACCAAGAACGTTATTACTCGTATCGTGTATGACCGTGTGACGAGTATGCAGATGACAAAACATGTACATAGAACCATGGAGCAAGTAGACAAAAACAAGTAAACACGCAAATCCATCAACAACCAAAATGTACCAAAGTAAAACAAACTCCAGCTTCATCACCCATCATCCGCCATCCATCAAGCCGCCACCTCAGCAAACCACGTCCTCAACAACCCCGCCAACGCCGTCGGCAACTCCTCCAAATCATGTACAATTAGGTAATACTGGAATGGAAACGTATCCAAATACCGCTCAATCACCACCCGACTCTCCCCACTCCCATCCGCAGCCTGCACAAACTTGGCCTCCTTCAACTCCAGCACACTATCCCCCTTCTTCCTCCCCGTATCATCCATAATAATAAACACCAGCATAATCCTCTCCTCCATAGCCTCCCTCAGCAGCCGTCTAATCGAGTCATGCGCAGACGACGGCGTAAGCCCATCCGACAGAATCAAACCCAACTGCCACAATTCCGCGCCTTGACCCCCCCCCGACGACGACGGACCCTGCTGCTGCCGCGCCCTGCGAAACATATCCAGCGTCTGGCGAATCAGCAGCGCCACGTCCGTACTATCCTGCGCAAAGCTGAATTTCTGCAGAACCCGTGCGCCGGCATCTGCAGACGCAAAAGTCTCCGTGAGCTCATGCGCCGTGAAGACATCGCGGCCGAAGCCGACGACGCCGACCTGTCCGGCCTCGAGCATGGCCAGTGAGCGGGAGACCATGACGAGGGATTGCAGGGCTAGTTTACCAGAGGAGGACTCGCCCATGCTTTTGCTGTCGTCTACGCAGAGGAGGATCTGGTAGCGGCGCTTGGAAGGCAGGGCGCGGCGCATCCAGATCTTGTCGCGCTTGTAGCTGGATGCGATGTAGGGGATGATGCGCTTGATGTTGAGGCGCTTGCCTGTGCGGAAGGATCCGCTGACTTTGGTGCATTGTGAGGGCGTCAGGATGAGGCGTAGCTGCGAGGTGAGCGCTAGGGAGAGCGCCTGTGACTTGCTCTGGAGTTCGCTCCATTGCTCGAGGCATTTGGTAAAGTCGCCGTCCTCTGCGCGGGCTTGGTCTGAGATGTGTGTTGTTGAGAGCTGCTCAGATGTCTCGTCGATCTGGGCATCATCTTCGGCGTCTTCCTGCTCCTGCTGCGCCTCGTCGTCGTCTTTCATGCTGTCTGTGTCGTCTTCGTGGTATTTGCCCTGCCGTGTTTGTACGCCCGTTTTGGTGCTGTCCTCCGCTGCCTTGTCTGGTGCTTCAGTCGCATCCTCCTCAAGGTCCATCTTGTCTGCGGCATCTTGATTCTCGTCCTCCTCCCCAGCGTCTTGCTCCATGGCTCGACTCTCCTTTGCGGCCTCTGTTTGCTCTTCTTCCACGTCATCTATCGCCATAGCTTCGTCAATCGTTTGCGCCTCATCCTCGTCGGCTTTGCCCATTGCCTGGGTGTCTGCAGACGTCTCATCGTTTTGTAGATGCTGATATTCGCGACGTCCCTGCTCCTCCTCCGCCGTGTTGGCTCGGTTTTCTTGCACTTCCTGAGCAGACGCGTCTTCCTGCTTGGAGTCTTGGATAGCCGTGTTCTGCCGGTGCCACTTCTCCAGCGCGTCGCCTAGTTTTCGGAACGGATCACTGCTTGCTGACTCCTCCGCGTCGTCTTCCTGCTGGGACTTGTCCACGGTTTCGTTGGCCCGAGATGTTTCTCCTTTGCTGCCCGCACTGGTGTCTTGGTCGGCGGCTCCGTCACCCATCTCGCCCCGGTCTTGTTGGGCTGCTTGGGCTTGGAACTTTTCGTCAAGGTCCATGGCCTGCTGGTTTTGATCGACTCCGGAACTCTTCACGTCGCTGGGGGCGGCATTGTCTACGTCGGCGTTGGCATTATCCTCGTGGGGTGCCTCGGGCGCTTGGTCATTTTGCTCCTCCTGAGGCTCGTCCTCATCGGCTTCATTGTCGACATCGGGATCCACTTCGTCCGTCACCTCGTCCACGCCCTGGCCAACTTCATCCTCATCAATCTCGTCCTCACTCATCTGCTCGTCTTGTCCAGTCTCCTCTTGCAGTGGCTGCGATGCAGCAGCGTCTTCCATTTCCTCATCCTCGTCCTTGTTAATAGTCTCCTGCTCTTCAGGCTCGTTGTCCGCATCCTCGAGATCGTCCAGATCATCCACTTCTTCGCCGCCATCGTCGCTCTCAGATATGCCCTCCTTGTCGTCCAGATCCAACTCCATATCTTCCGGGAGGTCCAGCGTCTCCTGCTGCTCGACATTTTGATCTTGTCGGTTCAGCTCCTCCTGAGCATGAACATCCTCGTCCTCCAGCTCATTCTCGTCACTCTCCTCCTTCTCCACATCTTCCTCCTCACTCTGCCGCTCTTTATCGTCCTTGTTCTCTTCCGGTTCGGGCTGTGGTTTTCCATCCTTCTTCTTTGTATCCTCTTCTGTCGCCATTTGCTCATCATCATCTTGCTGCTGCCCATTTGTCTCATTCCCTTGCTGATCCTTCTCAGCCTGTTCATCGTCGTTGCCATCCCACATCTTCTCATCCACTGCAGTCGGATCAAGATCATCGACTTCGCCGGCCTCTTCATCCATGTCGTTCTCTTCCTCTTCCTCATCATCACCCTTCTGCGACCGCTCCTCTTCTTCATCCTCTGGTGCAACACTGCCCATCTCGCCCTCCATGTCCTCATCGGCCATGTCCACCGCATCCTTCTCATCTTCAATGCCCTCGTTCTTCTCCTTGTTCGCTTCTTGCGCCAGCTCAGTCAGATCCTCATCGTCCTTAATATCTTTGCTGATATCCTCCGCGCCTTCACCATCACCCAGGCCCGTGCCCGCTTCCAGCTGACCAGCATCGCCTCCTGATGTTTCGTCCGACTTTTCTTGAGGGGTGCAGAAGCCTTGAGAGGCAATTTGATTGAAGGCGTTGGTCAAGTTGTAGGCCATATGTGCCGTCGCGCGGTGCAGTTCCTGGCCTTGCTCGATGCTCTGCTCACACAGCGAATAGAACTGGTCCAGTATTGGAGAAGCAAGACCAACAATGCAAACTGCTGCCTGGCTCGTAAGAGGATCGTCGTTCAGTGGGATTTGCTGCATGATGTCCATGCAAGTATGAATTCTGCGTTCCACACTGTCCATCCGGAGTTGGTGGATCATGGCCAAGAAAGCCTCGTTATGTTTGGTCAGCCACCCGGGTTCGTCTTGATCTCTAGGAATGGCCATGCCGTTCTTCTTGGCTCCCTCCATTGCAACAAGAACCGCATCCGTGAGCGTCGATACGGAGTCAGCAAATTCGATGAGTTTGCTGTCCTGTTGAGGAATGTGGACATTGGCGGCCTCGGGATGAGTCCATGTAGAGAGGTGCCGAACAATGAATGCTAGATCAGGACGCGCCGTCGCCACCGATTCCAGATGCTCGTTCAACTCTTTGAAATCAGCCAACACTTCTTGCTCTAACTGTTCGTAAGAAGCTGAGCTGAAATGGGACGGTAGACTGAGGAGGCCACGTGCAGAAGCAGACCGTGTACGCATCCGAGTCGCCCACTGCCGTAGACCCTGTACCACATCCTGATTGTCCACCTGGCCAATCTTGCCGTGTGTCTCGACGAGCCGGAGAGCAAAGTCAATGCCGTGAACAAGCCACGGTAGCAGGCGGGGCCAAGTCGTGAGGTGTGTTTTGGCAACAAGGGCCCCATTTCTGGAAGCATCGCCGAGATTCTTGAATTGTGCCACGGTTTGCCGCAAGCTATCGCGCTGTTTGCTGACTGTCCCAAGACTTCGGCGCTGAGACAAGACAAAATGAAGCAAGCCCTCGACAAAGCCCACGCTTCTGACCGCTTCGGCACTTGACAGATCCTCCGAATGTTCCCGAGAAGCCTCTCTGGCCCGCGGTGCAATATCCAGTATTTTATGTAACAAATACTCGGCCTCTTTGGCTGCTACTCCGGCCTCAGTCGTCGCTGAGCTGACGGCCGCCAAATTCGACAACACGACAGAAAGCGAGCTCTGATGCCCGAGTTTGTCTTGAGACAAGTTGTGCTGCAGTCCCATGGCCCGCAGGTCCCGCAGCGTGTCGGCAAATAGTTTGCGCTTTCTGATCTTGAGATGCTTGACCTGGTCTTTGTTTTCGTCGTTGAGCACCGATGGAGTCTCCTTGCGTAGTCCAGCTATGGACGCGTTGAGCTCAGTGACGAATTCAAGTACTAGATTCGACACATTGCTCGAGACCTCCGGACTGTAGGCAATCTTTCTCATCACTGAAATCGTCTTGGGTAAGTGGGCTAATCGCCTGTGTCGTTCAAGCCATCCGGGTAGTGATTCGTCCAGCAAGGCAGATCCGACAGTAGACACTTCAGTGGCACGCGCACCGAGATTGGCTGCCATGCTGGCTTTCATCGTCACGTCCTCATCTGGGAGACCCTGTGCAATGTACAGTTTCATTTCCTGGCCCAGAACGCCTCGGAACTTGCGGATTAGTCTGAACAGCTTTTGATGAGATTTTCGGGCGCTTTCCCGCAGGGCATTGATATTCGTGTCTTTCCAGCTTGCCATGAGGAGCACATCCTTCATCTTCTTGTCGATAGGCACACGACCCTTGTGGATGGCCTCTTCGGCCGTCTTTTCGTACCGCGAATAATATTGCACAAAGTTTTCAACGGCAATGTAGATGACGTCCAAGGAAGGATAATCGTGAGACAGCAGCTGGATGTGGCTCATCAGTTGGCGCAGCAGAGCCACTCGAGTTTTGAATTGACCTAAGATGGAGCTGGAAAAGTACAGTTCCAGATTCTCAATCAGAGACTTCGTGTAGGCTTGCAGCTCGGTGCGTTTTTCAACCATGGTTAAAGGCACTGCAATGATTATTTGGTAAGCCACAAACCACCAAGAGTAGGCGTCATCTTGACACTTCTTCTGCTCCATATCGAATAAGTTGGCCCATGTGGAGAGCTCGAGTCGGCGCCATCTAATGACGGTGTCGGTCAGAAGATTATGGAGGGACAGGACAGTGTAGATCTTGCTAGCCCAGCCGCCGAATTGCCATTCGTACACATGAGCATGAAGATGTTCGACCTTCGGTAGCAGTTTCGCCAGAGGCTCTCCGTGAACCTGCTCAGTGAGCTTGTCGCAAGACTGAATCACGTCCGCTAATGTTTGCATATGTCCAATTTCGTCGACCAGTTGCAATTCGCGGAAGCGAGCCTTTATTTTGTGGGCGAGTGAAACCAGCTGTCTTGCCTCGGTCAAGTTGGCGTCCGTGTAGAAGTTGTACTTCTTGCTGTTCTTGTCCTTCTTGTCGCTGCTAGAGACTGGCGATTGCAGTTCTTCCGCCTTTTCTCCCAACAAAAGAATCGTACTGGCCAGCATCTTGGAGTTGACGCTGTGGTCGACACTGTCAGAACTCTTCATTTCATCAGCAATGCGCCTTGCCACAGCCATGCAAGAGTCGTGGAAAGCCGTCGCCGGGGTTTGTCGATCGAAAAAGATCTTGCGATGAGCTTCCGCCACTTTCAAGGAGGTTGTCCGGACTTGATCCTTGTCAGCGCCAACAGTCGCGCGGGCGTTCTTACCATCATCCTCATCATCACAATCAAAGGTGGGAAACAGCTCATTAAACTCTGCGGCGTCGATTTCTTCTTCGTCCTCAAACGCGCCACGAAACCTGTACAGACTGGTGTTGGCGGCCTCAGCTTTCCTGTCCGCATCCAATCTCTTGTTCCAATCGTTGTAGAAGCGGTGGAAGCATTCGAAGACAGCTTCTCGGTCCGAAGTAGAAAGTTCTGCTAGACCATCAATCGCCACTTTGGTACTGGCCAAGGTGAGAAATTCGAAATTGGTGTTGTTCTCTGCCTTATTGATCTGGAAATCAGGCTGTTTCAGTGAGCCCAAGAATGGTGTCAAGTTGACGAGATAGCCAGTCGGGGCATCCAGATTCGTGGCCCGGGTCGCATCACATAACGAGAGACCGACCGAAAGACAACGCAAGATGTTAACAGCTGGCTGCGCCATGTCTTGGTATGCTTCGAAGCGAGAAGAGAGACGGTCGATGAGCCGATAAACGTTCTCCCGGACCAGTTTCAACGCGTCTGGTTCGGGACTTTCTAAGCTTGAACCGAGACCATTCATCATCGTCTGCAGCCCAGGATGGGTTATTGTCTTCAGGATGTTGGAGAATTCGGCGTGGAGTTGCATGAGACCAGATCTTTCCGGCCGGAAAACAGGTCGGATTTCCTTTGGTGCTGGCCCGAGTTGGTCAATTTGACTCTGTACAAGATCGATTCTGGCACTCTCCGACTGTCCAGTGAATCTGGATTGGAAAGTTTTCAGAGCAAGCAGCTTCTCCTGAAGAGACTTTTCGAGGTGATTGTAGAATGCCAGCTCTGCCTTGGGCTGCAGCTGCGGATCAAAGATTCGATCCGGGACGTAAAGCTTGACAAGCCCAATGCTGAAGTGAAGCCAAGCCAAAGCCGAGAAATGCGTTGCTCTGCTTGACTCAACCCTGGCAGCAACGATGTCAACAATGGCAGGAATGAAATGATCTCGAGTAATTTGTCGAAGATGAGCAACATGCATGGCTTGGATCAGCTCGTCGAAAACGGGGTCGTGCGCACTCAGAGTGAGTGAGCTGAAATTATCTTTGATCTTTGCCGCACACTTCACAACCTCAGTCTTGAGACACGATTCATGGGCTTCGAAAGTATCCAGCAAGATATTCCAAAGCAAGTCGTTGAGGTTGAAGAGGGGATCTGCTGCAATCTGCGAAGTCAATGCAGCCAATTGCTGACCAAGAATGGGCAGTTCTGTCTCCAACAGAGACAGAGAGCTCAAGCTTACGGTGTCCATTTTCTGCAGCTTCTCCCACATGGAAATCGTCAACTTGCCGTCCCAGACATAATTGCCCTGTTGGGCCAAATGGGCTAGGGACTGCAATCTAATGGCCATCCCAGAAGAACTGGCCATCATCACCATCGTACTCTTGGTAGGCACATTTGACAGAGTTACGACTTTGCTGTCGAGCTCCAGGCTTGGATGAGTTCCGTCTGCTAAAGATCGCAGCATCCACAATTGTCTGAGATATTCAAAGTCCGATGCAAAGAAGGGCAGGGTTTCTTGGGACTCATGCCCGATGCGGGTCTCTAACTCTTCAATCGCAGCTGTCAAGTCCTTGACGAGCTGCTCACTAGACATGGAGTCGTTTCTGACGATTTCGTAAGCGCCAGCCAATGCCTTTTGAGCTTTGGACAGGTCAGACAGAGACGAGGCAGCTTTCCAGCGAAGAGCATCAAATCTGGCGGCGAGTTGATCGAGCTCATTGGATCTCTTGAATTCGGTGAGCGTCGAGATGGGAGTCGGTCGGAAGGCGTTCCATAGTGCTTCCATGCTGAGTCCCGTTGATAGCTGAAAGCCGCTGTCGAAGCAATTGGATAGCTGGTTCATGGCATATGATAGAAAAGTGGCATCGAACTCCTGCATCGCCATAGACTCGGCAAAACTTTGCAACCTCCTGGTTCCCAAGGTCACATGAGCGTGGAAATATGCTTCGTCAAATTCCTCACTGGAAGACAGCGAAACAGTCTGTTCCAAGAAAAGTCCTAAATTGTCAAGCAATTGGAGCCGCATGAGGAAGGAGCCTGACAAGTCCAAGTCCTGCTGCATGTAATCTTCTATCGCGGCCATGATCGATGACACAAACATGCTGAGCTTGACCGTCGAGTCTTTGGACACTGCTGCGACGCGGTCACTGATGAGCGAGCGCTGCAACCGGCTCAGAGAAGCCAACCTGGTCGCTTGCGCCTGGCCATGGTATTGTTCGATGGCGAGACGGATTTGATGTATGCGCCGAGAGGTTTCATATCGCACACCCATCCATGGAGCTAAATTTTCGTGAGGAAGTAGCTTGGAGATGATCTGGTTATTCAACATGTGAATTGGCTGAGCCTTTGAATAATCTCCAGTGGCCGCGGATGGTAATGTTGAATAGAGGTCCATGACATTTCGGAGGACATGCGATCCATGAGGCGTTTCCAGAAATTTCAATAGGTCTTGTGCCACTGATCTGAGTTGCTCGTTGCGCCCTCCCTTGCTTGAAAGCTGGTTGTCAAATCGGAAAAGCAGAGACACATCATCAAGAGACAGATGCTCAATTGCGACCCGTGACACGTTTGCCATGGGAAGATTGCCGTCCACGGTTGTTAACAAATGTGATGACTCGTGGTAGCGCTGTAATCTCCCCTCGACCGCTGATATTCTGCTGAAACATGAAGCTGACTCCGGCGGAGAAGCATGAATATGGATCTCGATAGCTCTGTTCCTCATCGCTCGCGAAAGTTCTCCATATTTTGGGTCCATGGTCAGAAAGATTCTGAAATCTGGATGAGGGCGGATCATCCTTGGCTTGCCATCCGAGTCGCAGTGCTCGTTGATACTCAGGAAGCCGTTGGGCTCCAACAAGGAGTTCAGGCGATCTAGCACAGAGGCGTTACACATGTTGGCATTGTCCAGAACCAGCCACTGACCGGTGACAAGTGCCTTGACAATCACGCCGTCAAGCCATTCGAACCGAGGATTATCAAGATGAAGCGGACCTTCAAGCAGATACTTCACCCTCATCAGAACGGAACCAGCCTCGGAAGTGGCTGAAAGCTGTTCCAATATAGCTTCAATGGCAGCTAGTATGTTAGCGAGATGCCCATGATCACCATTGTATGCGTCAAGAAGATGCAGCAACTTCAAGACTCCGTCGGGGGCTGAAGACGGAACCAGTGACATGACGGAATTCTGCAAGTATCCGCGAAGTTCAATCAAGGCCGCATTGACTTCGCGAAGAGGATCGGCTTGTTCGAAGCCACCAACGAGATCCATGGTGTCAATGTCTGCATTCATTGGGAAGACCGCCAGAGGTTTGCCGGACAAAGCTGCAACGTAGTTCAGCAATGATGATTTGCCGTATCCAGAGGGACTGCTCAAGATGCATGGAATGTTTTGCTTCACACACACCATGATTGACTCCAACTCCGCCAGTCGGGGGACAATGTCGATATTTGGCAAACTTTGAGGCTGTACGTCCAAATTCCTCGGCAACAGCGCGAAGCCCACTTGGCCGAATCTCGAGTTCAAGTTGTGATAGAGGCTGTGACTCCGAGGCTGCCAGCCGACAACACGAGCAAAAAGTTCAGTCACCTCTTCTCTGTCCCTTGTCGTGCGGAAACGTTGTCTGACAATGATATCGAGGAAGTCATCTATTTGCGCTCTCTGAAGTACGGGATCAGACGAGTTCAACAAGTGCAGCCATCTTAAAACATCTCGAAGGTTGAATTCCCAGGGGCCTCCTTGACCGCCAAACACCCTCTCCACCACGATCTGATGCTCTAGTTGAGATACAAATTTGATGAGATGTGCTATGACGCCACTGTCGAGTTCGGGAAAGTTATGAGACGCAATGAGCGCCAGATCTTCATCTTTGAACACGTCGGCGTATACGACAATGAAACGGTTGACGAAGGAAGCTGGCAGACCTTTACGACCGCCACCCTGGTGATGTGGGTTCTGAGCGGCGAACAAACGAAAATCGGGATGGCGTTTGAAAACTTGATCGAGTTCGGAGATGTAAACCTCACCACGGTGATCCAGACAGGCATTCAACCCTTCCAGAACGGACTGCGAGGCGAGATTCATTTCATCCAGCAGAACCCATTCGCCCTTCTGCATGGCCTGAAGAAAAGGAGCATCTCTCCAGGCAAAATTCCCGGCTTCTTCACCTTCGATGGGTACATCGGTACCAAAAAGATCCATCAAATCGGTCTGGTCCGACAGGTTGATTCTTGTGAGAGGTCGGCCACATGCCTGCGAAAGCGCGGCTACCAAGGTAGTCTTGCCAACACCTGGGCTGCCTTCGAGAAGAATAGGTTTCTGCATCTGCAAGGCGCGGACCACTCTCATTGCGTTAAGTCTGGTTGTCGGAGCATGGAATGCGAATGTCGGGTCTGCGAGGCCTGTCGGACATCGAGGCGTGCTGAAGTCTCCGATGGAAAGCAAGTTATCCGTAATGACAAGAGCGGGTTCTGTGATGTAAATCTCGGACACATTCTTCCCAGTCATCTCGCCAAGCTTTTTTAGGCATTCCTGTCTCTGGATATGGACGGTCTTCAAGTCTGTAGCCATCATGGCCGACGGATTGGCTCCGATGCTGTCAATAAAGATGGCTGCTGCGCCGTGCACAAATGACACCAGGGGGTTCTCAGCTTCGAAAGTATTGATGAATTGTACCCAGACAAGGATCTCTCGAATTGAAAAAGCAGTCGTTGCCATAGGTCGGAAAGTCTGGGCAAACCAGCGAGCAAAGTCCACCATGGCATCCACCAAGTATTTCGATTGATCCGAGAGCTTGGTTTTGACAATCTCGTAGATATCATCGCTTTCGGACAAAGGTGGCACCCAGATCTCGGTAAATCGATTTCTGAGAGCAGGCGACAGCTCCTTCTTGCCAAAGTCACCACCCGGGTTCATTGTGGCAAAAAACTGAAACCCATCAGCGCCAACTACAAATGAATTGTCGACGCCCTTTTCTGCCAGCAGCAATGTTCTTCCAGGTTCGAGAACAGAATTTAGTCTTTCCAGGACAGAGTCGTCTGCTAGTGAAATCTCGTCCAGCAAAAAGAAATGACCACCTCTCATGGCTTCCACCAAAGCGCCATCAGACCATTCAAATAGTGCTTTTGACCGGGTCTCGTTTGCGACGATGCGGTCGCGAAGACTCTGTGGAATAGTATTCGTGGTCGACACATCGAGAGTCTTGTACTGGGCCAGCTTTTCGTCTAGTGTTGGAGGGATAGCGTGACCCAAGGATTCGAGAACTGTAGTCAGGTCCGCGCTCAATACCTCAGCAATGGCACCGCGATTACGAACCGGTCGCTGAGATCCAATCAGGTCACCTGTTTCTGTATTTTGATGGGCGTTGACGATGTGCAGTTCTTGTTGGAGAGCCTCTGCTAGCAACTGCACGACGGTAGTCTTGCCACAACCAGTCTCACCAACAAGTAGCACTGGTTCGTTGTTCTTCAACGCACGAGAGACAAGCACGTAGAGCCTTCGCATGGCGTGCGTCCAAACCACGCTTTGTGCATTTGACGCCTTGGCGACCATCTTTAGCTCGGGTGCTTTCGAAGCAGAGTATAGCTCGTGAGGGTCGATTTTGACTTTGAAGACCTTTTCAACCACGTCTTTGACAGCAGTACGCTCCTCCTCGACACGGACTCTCTCCGCAAGAAGCATGAACCCGTGTGCGGCGATTTCTTCTCTAGTGTCTGCTTCTCTCAGGGCCCAGCGAAACAGATCTCGCAGAGTGGCAAAACTATCTTTTTGTTCAAAAAGACGGCTTGTCTGACGAAGTCTAGAAAGCTCCTTGTAGACGGTTACAATGCGGCGACAGTCGGGTGGTGATGTGGTTCGGCTTCGTTGCTGAAGAATATACTCCAACTCGTCCTCCGGAATATCGTCGAAATGCAGTTCCAGAAATCGGTTTCTGAACGCCCGTGATAAAATTTTCCGGCCTCCGTAAAGACCAGGAGGGTTCTGAGTTGCAAAGAGAATAAAGTTCTCGTGGGGGCGAACGACCTCTTGGGTTTCGGGAATGAGAAGCTCCCTGTTATCATCCAGCAGGCGGTTCAATGCTTCTAGTACATCGGTTGGCGCCAGATTAAGCTCGTCGAGCACGATCCAGTGACCTTGTCGCATGGCCTGAACTAGCAACCCCTCTTGAAAGCGTAGCTTCCCATCCGGGCCGGATACGTAAGTCCCTAGGTATTCTTGGAGGTCAGTGTGTTCGTGATTGTTGATACGAACAAACTTGTTGCCGGTAAAGTTGGCGAGGTATTCAATCATGCTCGTCTTTCCCGCCGATGTAGGTCCCTGAATCAGTACGGGGAATCGCCTTGTCGAGGTCGCTCGAACCAGATTCAGGAGGTTGCGCTCCACATACGGAGTGATGATGTAATCTTGGCGCTCAATGGGGGTTTGTTCGCCTTGGAATAGCCAGTAATGGCGATCGCGGTTGTTATTCTGGAATTTAACGTATTGACGGCCGTCGTTTGGGTGCTTCGGAGGTTGTGACAAAAGAGACTGAGGATTGCCGTGCTTATCAAGAAGGTGATGATAGATGAGCGGCAGTAACGCTTTTTCCGAATCACGATCAAGTAGTGTCAAAAAGCCCATGGAAAATCCTTCATAGAGTGCTCGTCGAATACTGTACAGTGGCGCAATAGTGGTAACATAGCTCAATACCCGGGTCAAAGTTCGCAAGCTGAAGTGCGGAACCTCGTTTGCGCCGTCAACCAACCGTTTCTCCTGCGCCATTCGTTTGGTATTCATGTAGAGGCGGGCAACATCATCGGCGGCCAGGTCATGCTTAGTACTGGTGTTTCCAAGGTAGGTCTTGATGATCGTGAGGAGATCTTTCAGATCTGTGTCGGGGCTTTTGACATAGAGCTCGGTGAACCGCGATCGAATCCCAATCGGCAGATCTCGTTTTCCAATGTCTGTGGCAGGGTTCATGGCACCGAATATGCGGAAGTCGGGGTGCGCAACAATTTTCTCAATTTCGCCCGTCTCGGAAAGAAGGATCGAAGGTCGTTCCTGGGGCCCAGTAAGTAAGTCCGCGATGCTTTCCAAGGTATCAGGGGTGGCGAGGTTGATTTCATCCAGCAGAACCCAATCGCCATTTCGCACAGCCTTGATCAAATTGCCCTCAACGAAGCTAAATGCGAACGCGCCGGATCCTCCAGATATTTGAATGTCGAACTGGTCTAATCTCTGAGCAAAATTCGTCCAGCGAGGCCGCAATTCTAAGAGTGATTGAAGTTTTGATTGTGTTTTGCGGCGTTTGGCTGGTTGCTCTGAGCCGTCCTGCGTGATATCTCCCTGCTCAACTTGAAGCGTCTCTAGCTGAGCCACGATCTTCACAAACATTTTTGGTGCTTCCTTCCATAGCTTAGACAGCTTGGACCACTGGGATTTGGCAAAGCATTTGCCCGCTTGTTCCAGATACTTTTGGTTCTTGGATGCAGATATTCCGGTGGCGGCGAACAAATCCTCAAACTCTTCTTTCAGAGGCACTGCCAAACTGCGCACATTTACGGGCTTGAAGCCACCAAGCAAATCGCCCACCTCGCTCTGTTGTGACAAGTTAACGGCGATTAGTTTGTGGCCTAGGGAGTCTGCAAGCTGCTGTACAACGGTCGTCTTTCCAATACCGGTCTCGCCAACCAACAAAACAGGTTCTTCATGCTTGACGGCCACGGCAATCTGCTCCAGGAGCCTTTTTGCGTGTGCTGTGCTTGCAAAAGGGCGTTTGGATTTCTGTAACTTTGATGACGCTAACTTCTTCTTGCGCAGCTGGGCCCGTCCTATGCTGAAGACTCGCTCTGTCTCGTCCAAAGGGGGTATATTGGCAGACAGATAGTGGTCCGCCCGGTCTCTGGACATGTGCATCTCCTCTGCAATCGCGTAGGTAAGGTGTTTTCCGAGTTCAATGTCGGGACAGCTGCCGACAAAGCAGTCCAAGGCCTCCATAAACATCCAGTCTCGTGTTGTCTCGCTGATGGGCTCGTCGCCGTTAGTAGAGCCAGCTGTCAACAGGCATTCTTTCAGCCTGCGACACCATTTCAGCAGATCACGCAAGTTCACCTGCCTATCTATCACACTTCTTCCACGGGACATGAGGTTAGCATTTTTGCTGAGTTGCGAAAGGCGATTCTGGACAGCTAGGATTCCAGGGACAAATTTTCGAAGCATCGGGTAAGTTTGAAGGATAACCTCCTCCAGTTCTGAGGGAGTGAGGGGCTCAGCAAAGAAGGGACGCCAAAATCGCATGCCGACAAGCGAAGGCAGATTCTCTCGTCCGTTGAGTCCTCGTGAAGTCCGCACCGTAGCTAACAGCCGAAAACTGCTGGCGGCCCGTATCCTCTCGCCACGACTTGGAATCAGTAGCTCCTTTCGCTCGATAAGGGGAAGCAGCGTGCTCAGAACTTCAGTAGGGGCTCTATCGAGATCTTCAATCAGAACCCATCGGCCCTCCCGCACTGCTGTTGTTAAGACACCTGGGCGCCACTGGAAACTTCCGGGCTTGCTGTCTGTTGAATAGAGTCCGATGAGCATTTTCGCGTCGGTTTGTTCGTTAAGGTGAAGCGTGACCATGTCTGAATACTTGCCCAATTGCATGGCAAGCTCATGGACAAAAGACGTTTTCCCAACGCCCGCCATGCCATGAAGTAAAATCGGATCGTCGTCACGTAGCAAGGTTGCCAAGCGCTCCATGTTGCCGGTTGTCGTTTTCGTCATGACCAGCGATGATGGGTCTCCGATCGGCCCATGAGGCCTGGGAAGTAGTGCTTCGCCATACGAGATGGTGTACGGGGTGAGATTTTGAAGGCAGTCACCCTCACTGTCTTGTTGTAGTGTGGCCTTTACCTCCTCCCGCAAAGCCAGCACTTTTTGCGCCCGTTCCTGCTCCAAGAGTGACAGGAAGCCAAAGTCGAGTTCAGCACCATCAATAAGCCCAACGACGGCTTGTTCCGGGCCTAGATAGCAGTCGATCAAAGCTTCGAGCTTGAAATCTGATGCGTGAAGAAGCATGCAGAAAATCCGAATGGCGAGATACCTCACAGGCCGGCTCTCATGCGTAAACAGAAATTGCATGTACGAGACGGATGCAGCGGGACTATACGTTTGAAAATCAAAATTCAATAATCTCCATAAGGTAACGAGACTTTCTAGTAGATCCGATTCGTTCAACTCCGCCAACGAGCTCTCGTCGTAGTTCTGGAGTAATAATTGGACCGGTGACGATGGCCTCTCATTCGAGCCAGAGGTGTCACCGCCTAAACATGGTAGAAAAGAGACCAGGTACGGCGCAAAGGGTAGAAGCCGTGCGAATGAGGACGCGATCCTGATGCGAAGGGTCGGGAGTCCGGCACTCATGATCCATCGCGCACAGATATCGGGAAATACATTTTCAAAATGCACGAAGACTCGCTCTGTAAGTGGTGAGCAAAGGGCTGCTTGGGCGACACCGTCCAACAGCTTTGCAGTCGAATGTTGCCGGATAATGCCAAGCAATTCCGGGGGCAGATGGTCTAATACAGTCGCATCCGCCAGGAGCGACCTCGTCTGCCTTGAGACGTCAATCACGGCCATGATCGCGTCGTTTTTTCGACCAAATTTTCGTCGTCGTGTGGTGTTTGTTCGGTCCTCTTGAACTTCTTTTCTTACACCTGCATTTTGCCAAGACACTTTTTTTCCGACAGGGGTCTGAGCGAGGTGATGCGGCAAGTTTTTCCGGGCCAATCAGCATCGCTTGTCTACGCACCGAACGCCTCCACTCTGCCTGGGAACGTCGCGAGGCATCTAGCCGTGGCGAAGCTCGAAAAACTTCGAGGACAAGGCTCCTGATCGAGAAAGCTGCACGCGACCGATCCCTTCTCGTTCGACGACATCAACTCGCTCTGCGCCCCCTCCACATCGACAGCCATGGCCATGTCTTGCCGATACGCCGCGCAGAGCTGCGCTCGCCAATTGTGCTCTGTCCGCCCTGTCAGATCATCTACACCACTGTTTCGCGCTGCTTCTTCAGCGAGGCGGTTCAACTCAACAGAGGCTGCTGTCACCAACCCAAAGATTGCCGAGATTGTTGACCAAATTAGCAAGTTGACATTGCTCGAGACCGCAGACCTGGTTTCGAGCCTCAAGGTGCGCGAATGTCGTCACGGGACGAGTAAAAAACGCGATGGCTGTTGTTGCTGACTTTTGGAGGACAGAGCAAACTGAACATCCCCGACATGCCGATGGGAGGCTTCGCTGCTGCTCCTGTCGCCGCTCCTGCTGTCGCCGAAGAGGTCGAAGAGGCCGCGCCAGCCACCGCTGAGAAGACACTCTTCACCCTCAAATTGCAAGCGTTCGACGCTGCCGTCAAAGCCAAGGTCATCAAGGAGATCAAGGGCATGTTGGGGCTCAGCTTAGTAGAGAGCAAAAAGTTTGTCGAGAGCGCACCCAAGATGATGAAAGAGAACGTTTCCAAGGAAGAAGCCGAGCAAATCATCGCTACGATGAAGGAGTTGGGCGCCACTGTGGTCATGGAGTAAGAGGGTCAAGTTGTCTGGGGGGCTCCGAGCGATCGACCATCATGTCTACCATAGAAGGCCGATATGTATGTATAAAGAACATGAAGAGATTTACCACCTGTACTAGTATCTTGAGAGTGTGTCATTCACATTCGACATTTGTTATGTTGTATGAAGCGAAGGGAGAACCGCATTATCCAGACGCTTCAGTTGGACACGTTCTTCCCACTCGTAAAAGGCCACGCATTACATTACGAGACCACTGGCTCAAAACAAAGCTAAGCACAATTTCGACAACTCCTATGGGTATCAATTGACATGTTTTCCAACCCGGCCTGTACCGCGACTGCCATAAAAAAAATGCGACTCCGTAAACACCAACGCCATGCGATGCCAACGCACGTGAGGGAGACTCCCTCTCAGAATACAGATATTAATGACGCTCTCCATTAGCAGCACGCCTATGGGGACATTGCTGCATGATCATTTCCTTCTCAAAATCATTGGCTTCTTCAGTGAGGAGCCGATCATCATCCTCTCCGAAGTCGCTCGTCTCTTCCCACAACTTGTTCAACTCTGCATTATCCATCCTCGGAATCGCCCATATGCTCTCACGTTGTCGTTTGTGCCGTTCCCTGTCTTCCTCTATGCGTTGTTCTATTTGCCGCTTGTCTAAACGATGCGCTGCTGAGCTCTGGCCAGACTTGGGCGCAACCGTAGCGTTAGATTTTAAATCGGTCATCTCTTCGTCGACAGATGGTGAGGCAGGGCTCAAGTCAGCGTCATTGTAACGATCTTTTAGAACGTCTTCGATCTGGCTGACTGCTTGAAATTCCAAATGGCCTTTGCTCTGAAGACCTTGAAGAACCTGTAGCTTTCATCAGCAATCAAGCTTCCGCTGCCTATGGTCTCGGTGATGGCGAGGCAAAAGTCTAGATCTTCCACTTACTCTTCTCACCACTTTGACATTGGTAGCACCAGAGCAATGGTCAGGGGCGACGGCATCGACTACTCGAATAATGTCGCGCTGCATCATGCGAATGTAGTCAGCATGGCCGTGTTTGGCCAAATCCAGGAAATGCTCAATGAAGAACATAATATTCGCACGAGTGTTCATGTTGGTCTATGACGAAAGAGAAAGTGTGAGCGTTTCATTCTTATAGTGTTCCATGGCAGCATGGCAGGGTGTAAAGCTTCTTACACGCTCTATTTGCTCGAGGATGCAGGAGTGCAGATCTTCGTCCATGTCTTTGTACTTGAGGGCATACTGGGCAGCCTTTTGCGCAGAATTCACCGAGGCGTTGAGGTGCTGCAATTGCATGCTGAAGCGCATACGAACCTCAAACGGGTCCGCCATGTCGGTGTCTGATTATCGGTTCGGTCGCGAAGGCACTCTGTACGGTGTCAATCGCGTCGCTCGATGGTTGCAGCAGTATGGGCCGACAGTTTGAAGGCTTCAAGTAGAAGCGCAACATGATCCACAGCGGAGCGGGAGCCCCAAGAAAATTGCATGTGGAGTCACCGGGGTTCACCAGCAATGGGGACAACAACCACTTTTTTACTCACTCGGAGTCACACGACGTTAATTGGCCTCTCTCTCACTCATTCGAGCGAACCTTTTGGTCTAGCAATTCTCATATACACGTCTTGAAGCGTTCGTCGATTCCTTTTGCTTCCCTGCATGGACAAGTCCTCCCAACTGCACATACATCACCAACAACCCCGCCATTAGTAAGGAGGTAGCTACCAGCAAGCAATTACGCAAGATGAGTCCTCAACAGCATGGCGATTTCACCATGACGGTGCTAGGATGCGGTCAGTACATTTGATTTCTCTTGCATTCTTCTCGCCTCGCCCCAGATATCTCGCAAATAGCAAACAAGATGGGAATATCAAGGGATCAAAAGCCTGATAGTAATGTCACAGGCACCATGGGCATCGCGATCCTCAACGGCATCCTCACCTCCCTGGCCGAGATCAACGGACCTCGCCCCCTCCAGTGTTCAACCTCCGGTACATCAACTCCCGGAGAGGAACGGCCGCAATCGCTGCCATCGCGCTTCATTGCCTGCGTCCGCAGTGCCGAAAGCGCCAAGCGAGTCAAGTCGGCCCTTTGGGAGCACTCATCCATCGTCAAGGTTGTTCAAAACGATAACATCGCCGCTGTGCAGCAAGCGCAGGTGATCCTGCTCGGCTGCAAGCCCTACATGGTGAACAATGTCCTCGGCCAGCCCGGCATGGCTGATGCGCTCAAGGGCAAGCTGCTCATTAGTGTCTGCGCCGGCATCACCGCTGAGCACATGGAAATTGCGCTTCACGGGTCCGTACCCTCGACGAGTCCTGACGAAGATGGACGGTGCCGCGTTGTGCGTGCCATGTGCAACACTGCTGCTCTCATCCGAGAATCCATGACCGTGATCGGCATCACTGAACCTCCCCTGCCCGCGCAGTCCAAGACCCTGGTCACCTGGATTTTCAAGCGCATCGGCGACGTGGTCTACCTGCCGTCGAATAACATGGACGCCAGCACGGCTCTCTGTGGATCATCCCCTGCCATGTTTGCTTTGATGTTGGAAGCTGCCATTGATGGCGCTGTCGCCATGGGATTGCCCCGTGCAGAGGCTCAAAGAATGGCCACTCAGTCCATGCGCGGCATGACTGGTCTCGTTCAGAGCGGTGAGCATCCTGCTCTGCTGCGAGAGAAAGTTTGCACCCCGGGTGGGTGTACAATTGGTGGACTCTTGGTCTTGGAAGAAGGCCGAGCGAGAGGCACCATCTCTCGTGCTATTCGCGAGGCAACGGTTGTTGCCAGTCAGCTTGGGAAGGGTGTGCAGGGCGTAAATGGGACGAGGTTCAACACCACTGGGTGAGAGGTGTGCAAAGAAGACAGATGAGCCATCGTATCGACTAGTGATGACGAAAATTAAGATATGAGAGGGGAGAGGTATACATGTGCGGGACGATGCAAAGCTTGGACAGCGAGCGAGACATAGAATGTGAACCCAATCCGGCGCGCATCGAATTGTTTCATTGATCCATTGGTGACGTCAAGTCACCTGGAGACACTCTTCATTAACTACCTTATCCCCTTCCTTCTTTAATCATGAACCCAACGCCAAAATCTTGCTATTTGATTGTTTCGTACCCCCATCCGGCCAAGGCAGTCTCTGCTAATGGTTCCCGACTCTCGCCTTTTTGGTCACATTCTCGGACTCAGCGTCATCCGGCTTACGCTTGCCATTGCAAGCTGCCGGCTCTCCATGCTTCGAGATCCTTTCACTAGCAGCCAAAAGTCTGGCATACTCCAACTCGACACCTGTCAACGTCTCCTGCAGCTTGTCGATTCTTTCCGAGACCTCAATCTGAGACAAGAGTTCCTTGTTGTGTTTGTACAGTCTCTGCTTGGCAACCAATTGCCAAAGCCTTTCGAGATGCTTGTCCTTCTTGGAGGGCCGCGGAGGTGCATCGTGCAGCATCGACATGGTCGGCCGAACAGAGAGCGGAAGCTGGGACATGAGATGCATTTCGAGGACACGAGAGAACTGTCGAGGTGCTATTTTTGCCGCTTGGCGAATCTCCTCGAGCTTGTCTTGCCCAGTAATCAACTTGGGAACAATCCCCTTGTTGGGAATGGTGACGGAGGCGTTTAGTTTGAGGTTCTTGAACTCGGGTACTGATCTTAGGTAGGCGAGATCGCAAAGATCTCTCAGATCGTCAAATGCCTCATTGGGATTCTCAACGGTGAATTCGTGTGTTTGCTCATTGTCGTGGTAGTATTGAAAAATCGAGTTGTACAGTTTCGCTCCATTACCTTTGCGCTGGAATGGCGGCAAGATGACGAACTGGGACAGCCTCGTTCTGCAGGGGAGTGTGGTCAAGTCGAGATTTCCTTCTGGAAGTTCCCAACTATCTCTTTCCGGTGGGGGCGTCGGAGGTGATCGGAAATAAAAGAACCGATATACTGTTGAGTATCCGACAAAGACGTACGACTTCTCGTCCGGATTGTCGAGCGACTTTTGAACACGGTAGAGCATGAACACGGTCCAGCGGTCTGCATCAGATAGGTCCTGCTCGGGCGAGTCAGATTCAGGGTCTGAGCCTATGTAGGAACCACCCTCGATGAGAAGAGGAACGAGAATCTGCACCCGAGCATTCAGCTGCATGACTGCCGAGTCGGCCAAGCTCCCCTTCCAGATCTCATACTGTCCGTCTGGGCCCTCGATGGTCTCATGCAAGGCACCTGGGGGGTGCCAATGGTCGCCAAGCTGCTGAGCGCTGCTTTCAAAGTCGGAGCTTCTCGTAAATGCAACTGAAGAATACGTCGTCAGCGCGTGCATCAAAGAAGAGCTAGGTGTGAAAAGGGGCAGAATTAGTAAATGCCACAGCGGTTTGCTTACTTTTCGGAAGATGTTTTTGTAGCGCAGCCTTGACGTCTGTCGGCTCATCCATGCCAGCTGAAGGTGTAAGCTTGTTGCTGTAGGTAATCTGCACATGTGGTCGCATGTCATTTGCCCTGAAGCGCAAACCAATCTTCAGGCCCTTGTAGCCGAAGATTTTCTCATCCTCGCCAAAGATGGGGTATGTGAAGTCTGGGTGAAAGGTATCAACAAGTCGGAGTCCGGACTTTGACGGCGAAACAAGGCTCAGGCTGAGCGCATCGTTGGAATCCGCGAGCCCTGGTCGCTTGTTAGCTGAGCGGAGACATGGAAGTTGGAACAGAGAAAGAATCCGCAGGTTGACAACTAACTTACAGTCGGTATAGTCGGGTAGAGCAGCCATAATAAGAGATGCAGGAGCTTGTAGCTGGGATCAAACGATGGCAGTCAGTTCGAGCGCTGTGGTTGTGGTGGCGATTCTCGACGAGGCAAAGCTAGAGCTAAAGCTGGAGAGACGCGTGCCACGCGATTTGCGCGCGCCAATCAATTAAAACCTGATCTTCTGAAGACTGAAAGGCTCTGAAGCACGTTGGCTCCACATTTAAAGCGAACGACTTGAGAAGTTGAGTCACCTGACATCCACCGTTTGCTGGCTGAGCCGCGTCTGTTGCGTCATGCTGTCAGGGGACTTCGGGCCCGACTCGGACGATTCGGAACAGCGGTCGTACTCATACTCGTACTATTGTTGCTGGCAGCCGTTTTATTCACAACAATATAGGATTTCATCCACAGCGAGAACCTGCATGGAATTCCTCATGCGCTCGTCGCCATGGCTCACATTACCAGCAGTGCCGCGCCGGTCGGGTCCATCATCTTTTCCATCGTCGCGCTACTCGTAATATCGGCCATTGCGCTCTTCATCTTGCGCTACTACCTCCCGTTGCGGACGACGCCAGGCTTCTACCTTGTTCCGATATTCTTCGCCCTATGGCTGCCGTCAATAGCTGTGCTACTCGTGCCAATAGACTTAGCGTCGAGCGCCGCGACGAACGATGAGGCTACCCGAGGAATCTGGCTTCCCGAGCGTGTTGTTCTAGTGTCGTGGCGGATTACATATTGGCTCACCTTTGTGTTGACCTGGTCAGTAGCCTCTTTTCATTGACTTTCCAAGATGCGAGAACTGATTTTTTATTTCTCTTGTTTACAGGTTTATACTACCTCTTCTTGGCGAATATTCGGATGCCGGGTATCACGAACCGAACGACAAGCTCGCGTATTCTCTCCGACAAAATGCCCAGTACTATGCGATTCTGCTTGGCTCCAGCGCGGTAGGGCTGTTGTATGTAATCACAGCCTACAGGCTCTCTTTCACGTCGCTCAAGGGCCTCATCATGACCCTTGCGTACTGCTGGGGACTGGTGCTGGCCATTTATCTCATGGGCCATGGGCTCGTAGCCATTCCTCGGCGAATGATTCGCAATGCAAGCATAAGTGGCAGGCTACGGCGCTTGCAAACGCGCGCGCCAAAGGTCCATGAGGATATGGAGGACTCGCTGATCAGCCTGGAGGAAATCGAGGCTCAGGTGGAGGAACTTGGCCGACGAAAAACGGGCACTGCTTTGGATTTCCAGGAGTGGATCGAGGAGTTACAGGAACTGGCGAATATCTGGCCGTCATCTCAGTCTCAGCGCGGAGTATTGGCTGCTACTACCTCCATGGCGGGAGCATCGAGTCGCAATGTGCCGTCCGTCATAACAGACAAGTACTTGGCCGAGCTGAACCGACGGCTCGTTCGTGCTCGCCATGCCCGGTCTCGACATGTCGATGAGTGGACCCAACTAGTGCATGAGGCTGGCGACTTGCAGGCAATTCTGAACTCTGCCGCATCCAAGAAGCTCGAATTCGACCAGGTGTCAGCGCATGCCAGCGCGTGGGACAAGAGCAAATTTCTGACCCCATATACGAGGTACATCTGGTACTACCACCTGGTG
This sequence comes from Claviceps cyperi, assembly GCA_018360075.1. Classification (NCBI taxonomy): domain Eukaryota; kingdom Fungi; phylum Ascomycota; class Sordariomycetes; order Hypocreales; family Clavicipitaceae; genus Claviceps; species Claviceps cyperi. The sequence continues at coordinate 38,475 of SRPQ01000144.1, forward strand.
CCCTATGCACACGTGGCATTTGGGATACTTCTCGGCCTAGCCTCAGCTTGTGTTGTCTGGTCCGAGCTGGTTCGATACACGTTCCCGCGACTGTCTGTGATCCGCCTCAGCGTAGTGCATCACTGGGTTGGTGAAAAGCCGGAGGTGGGCTTTGCCGGACAAGTGCTCTCTGCCTTTTGGATCTGCTACATGTGCGCTGCAGCGTTCCTATCCATGACGGAGGTCAAGGTCTGGCGCGGTCGCGCACTGGTGAAGCGCAACACGGCTTACGAGTCGGCATTCTGGTACTCCATGCAAGTTGCCAAGCTGACAATCCCGCTCTCCTACAACTTTATGACGTTTCTATCCAAAGAGGTCTACCAAAAGACGGTCTTTTATCGGTTCCTAGGCCAGTTGATTGAGGAAACAGCGCCGGGTCGATGGTTCGATGACGTGTTCCCGATCGTGGTTTTGTTTCCCGTGGTGGCGACCACGTTTGGCTTATACGGCCGAGTGAAGCGCATATTCGTCGGCATGGACGTAATCGACGACGACGATGCTAACGAGAGCGCTCCTTCGTACGGCACTGGCTCCTGGCGAGAAGGCCGCGATCTCATCGAGCGCGAACACGGCGGCACTACGACATACCGCCGCCGAGGCGACACTGCAACAAGGGTGGCCGGTGTAAACGCAGCAGCGTCTAGTCTATCCGATCCCTCTTCCAGAGTCTCGACAAGGCCGCCCAGCCGTCCTCAGAACGTGTCCGCAAATGCACCTCGGTCCGGGTCCTCTATTGCCGACGAGGTCCCTGAAGACGACAACATGCTCCAGATCATAGGCCACCGGATGAAGAATACGCTTGACAGAATCGAAGCGCCAGCGTGGTTCCAAGATCTAGGCAAAGGCTTGAAGAAGCCAGCATGGATGGGCGGTGGAGAAAGCGAGGCCAACGGCAGCGCTCAGACGCCGGATATTCGGCGATGGTTCGGGGGTGAAGGACACGTTCGGTTGTAAGCTTCCCTCTTCTTGTTCATCAATTCTCTGCCCGTTGTTCTTTAGCATGCATAAGACGGTGTTTTAAGGTTTCCTGTAATGGCTGCCGAATAGGGGGCATCGAACTAAAATGCCCCAATTCAAATTCTTTCTTTCCTTCTTTTCCCCTCTTCCTCAGTTTGTTTCCTTCTCTAAAAGCATATGCATGATGCAGGCGTGCATGGGTCGTGGCGTTGAGGTTTCTTAGTATAGACACGTGATCGTGATGGCTAGACTTATTTTCTTCTCTTGATCAGATGAACGAGCAAAAGTAACATACACAAATCCGCAACTTGTGCTTTGCTTGAGTCCTCTGGCTGTAGATGCCTTGCATATCTAGCTCATCTTGGGTGTCTAGCCATGGTAAGAGGAAGCCTTCCCTGTGTCGTGCTCTTGCTGCTCGTTGTTAGTATGACAGGGCTATGCGACGATTTCGACTCACGATTCAGATGCAAGATTGACATGTACACACATACATACGTAACGTATAGTGGTGGCTCATCATCGAAGGCCTCTACCTATTGCCTAAGTGTGATTGTGCTCTCGCAGCTCGCTTGCCCGCAAGACTCTGCGGCTCGTGGTGTCAACATTGAAACCCCCCTCCCCTTCTTCATTCGTTCAAAAGATGGTAGGTAGTATAACTAGCGAAGTTAAAGATTTGAAACTTTCTTTTGCAAATTAAAAGTCATTGTATGCGCTCTTTTCCTGCTGGTTCTTACGAATTACATGCCCGATTTTCACCTACGTACCTTCTTTGTACATAGATATCGAGATATATGTTCACTATATACAGCCCCAAAATCAAATACGGCCCATCACACCTTTGTATATCAAGTGCATAGAAACCCCTAAGATCTAGGCGCACCGATAGAATTCCACGTATGGGCCTTACTCATAGTCCTCTTGCGCAGATGAAACATGATGTCCTTTTCCATCTTATCGATGCTCTGCTCAAGATCCTCATCATCCTTTGCATAGCGCTTTTCGCGGCGACGATCGTACCACATCCAGACGGCAACAATGGCAGCCGTTACGGGGATCGTGACGGCGAAGTAGATCCAAAGACCGACGGATACGGGATGGGCGGCTAGAGAGTGTTAGGCTGGAGTTGAAGACTTTGATGTCAACGTCTTGGAAAAAAAGAAAAAAAACAGAAGAAAAAAAAAAGAAGAAGAAAAGACCCCTCACATTCTTGAAAGTTAAAAAACGTCATGCTAAACACCGAAGCAAGATACGTCCCCGGCAGGAACAGCGTCCCCATGAGCGAAATAGTCTTCATAGCCGTGCCATCTCGCTTACTCGCATGCGCAATGCGGCGCTGTTCGCCTGCGATTTCAAGATTTAGACGCGCTTCCCGCTGAGACATGATGTTATACAGCTGCCCCGGCCAAAACATTAGCAAAAAGCTCGAGCCTTGAATCTTCAGTTTCCTGTTGGAGGCCATAGAAGAAGAAAGCAAAAGGTGCCATGAGAAGGACGGAAGAGAAGTATGAGAAAGTAAAGAGAAAACACACCGCTTCCCGCTGCACCTTGAGTCTCTCCAGCGTCGTATGAATGTAGTTTTCCAACCCCTTCAGCTTCGCCTGGTAAAACTCCAGCCTCGACGCCATACTCCGATGCAGCTTATCCATCTCTCGATGATGCGCCCTCTCCGCATGCCTCCACGCCTCCATCCCCCCCTGGCTCTCTTCCTGGCCCTGCTCCGGCTCCTTTTCACGTCCCTGCCGGCCGCGACTCCGGCCGTGGTCAAACCGCCGCATCGCCTTCTCCATCTCCCGCACCAGCGCCCAATATGCTTGCGGCCTCTTCCACATAACGTGCCCATGACACTCGACTAGATCCCGATTCAGCCCATCCACCTCCATCAGTCCATCCTGGAAGTACTGCTCATGCTCCTCGACCTCATTTCGCAGACTCACTGCATTTTCCAGCCTGCGAAGCCAATCCCGTGCGTCGCGCTGCTTCTGGTCATTCGTCATAGAGAGGTCATACGAGAGAATGATGATGGGGAGAAGCATCGGGTGGCCGACTTGGGCTGTACACGCGCGGACATGCTGCAGCGCGGGGGCAATATCTGAGGAGGGTGTCCCCTTGAGAAAGCCAGTCGTGAGGCGGGTGCGGAACGAGTGGGAGAGGAGCATTTCCCAGCCGCGGGTTTTGCCTTTTTTGCGGACGTCGGATTTGCGGTGGATGATTTCTGTTGCGGTGTCAGTGGAAGTGTCTTCGCTCTTCCTCTCTTGGAGGAGATTGTGTTCTCTCGCTTCTTGACTGTTTTTTTTTTTTTTTTTTTTTTTTTTTTTTT
>SRPQ01000145.1:0-41694 GCA_018360075.1 Claviceps cyperi
AAGAGAGAGAGTGTGTGAGGCGAGAGAACGGTCTATATACATGTGTGTGAAGGATCCAGAATAGTGTGGATCCGTAACAGCCATACAGCCCCGACCTGAATCCCATTGAGAACCTATGGGCATGCTTGAGCCAGCGAATTTTTAAACGGGATCCGAATATGGCCTATATGAAGAAGTCTTAGGCGGCATTAGAGCACCTCGAAAAAATTGCGACAAATGTTTGGGACGAACTCGAAAAGGAGCTTGTAAACGACCTTGTCGACAGCGTGGCTGACCGTCTTCAGGCTGTGATAGATTCCAAGGGATGGCACACGAAGTATTGAGGCAGTCAATTGATTAAGCCTTCATGATTCTATAGACCCTGCTCAATTACACATTTTTGACATTTTAAATGGCCAGATTGCGAAAAAGTGAAATAAATAGGTGTGGTGATTCATCATGGGTCCAATGTGGTGTTGGGCGTTATTTTTCCGGAGGGGCTGTAGATCTTCATTGAATTTCAGTCACGTCTTTCTCTTCTTTGGTTGGGGCCCTTCGGGAGTCATGAGGACTTCTATTGGCTTGCGCCTTTCGTTCGCGGTAGAACGTTATGGAATCCTGTGAGGATTGCCGCTCACCCTTTTTGTCCTTCGTCTTGTCCTTTGGTTTTCTTCTGGGTATGTACAATGTACAATGTACATACATGATCCAGTACATGTATAACTACGTGACATATGTATGTACAATCAAACTATCATCGAACTATCAAACTACATACGTGACATGTGTAATGTAGTCATGTACGTACAAGCACTCATGTACATACATGACAATCCCGTCCGTCATGGGAGCTCGGTAACATCGCAATCTGTGAAGCAAGGCACGGCATTTGTCCAATAACTACGGAGTTGCGTGGAAATGGGATCCGGTGGTCCCGTGTTGCACGACAGTATTTGTGCCCTACATACTTACTCCGTAGCTATGTAGCCATATGTACCCACAGCATCCATTGGCATTGGTACCTGTTCATGGCGCGTGAAGGCCCAATGGGAGACACGGATCGAGGCAAGACGACTGCTGGTATGTACATACGGTATACCTACTGCTTGTCACAACGGCGGTACAGGATACACCAGACATTATGAACAGTGGGAGATCCGGCCAAGCCGCGCGGTGAGCACAGGACAGCCAAGTGTCCCACTCTTTTCCGCCGCCAGCTGTGGCCACTGGCCAGTGGCAGGCTGCAGCTCTGGTACGAGTCACCTGTCTTTGTCACGACTCACCACTGACCAGTTCCTCTGACTTGAACCCTCGTCCATCTTCCGCTCTCATCCATCGAGCCGCCACCACAACGCCGGGTCGTCAACCCAAGCCGCATTCGTCGTCTCGAGCGCCGAGCTTGCCGACTATTCTCACGGCGCAGAGCACAACCGCCCTCATGTTGTCGTTATAGCAGAGCCAATTATTCTTCCCTCTTGCGCCGCTCCGTGCGACGTGGCACAGCCTCTACTCCGCCTCTCTATCGCCTCAACGCTGTGTACGGCTCACGCGTCCGATAAGACCTACCAATTGTGCGGTCTTGATGCTGTGCTTCGCTAATGATCTAGCTTGGCTTCTCAATCGATAACTTGACAGAGTACTACAACCGGTACGAATCTTGCTTGGCCTTTTCTCTCAATGTCCTTACTGTTGACTTCAGCGCTAACGCGAAGCGATAACATCACGAGTAGATTTCGCACGACTCAAGCATTTCGTAGTCCTTTTCCCTTCTTCTCTCCTTCGGCCGATAGCCATGAATAGTGCTGGCGCATCTCGTGCGACTGCCCCGTTATGCGACGATAAACTTAATACCAGCAGCCACGATGATATTCAGAATGGTAGCAGCCAAAATGGCCGCGCGAATCACGTTCCAACTTCGTCCGCCGTACGTCCCGAGATAAAGTCGACCCCCAGACCTGAAGGCGCACCGAATATTCCCTCTCGTTTGAATCGTCCTCAACAGTCATGGGAAGAAATCGGCGTCATCTCACCTCTGTGCATCTCGACGAACGTATCTACTCCGATCTCAATATCATCAAGATCCCGCGGTCGTGAAGCACATCCTGCAAACGTAGGCCTATCTCCCCCAGTGACAGTAAACCACAACTCTTCCTCGGGCAATCTGCTTTCTCTGTCCCGGACACCAAGCTTGAAAGCCACCTTCGCGAACTATTCTAGCTCCTTGGGAAATTCCGGCGGCAGCACCTTGTCAAGTCCAGTTATCACTGCGATGGGCGACGTGACTCCCCTGCCGAGTCCGCTCCTATCGGACGATTCTCCAGGTCCGTGGAAGAAGTTGAACGCGGGCGACTCCGCTTCACCTCCTCGAATCAGAGACCGGATTCTAAGGAAACACGGACAGGCCGCAGCCGCTGTTGCAGCAGTGATGAACAACAAAATGACAGCCCAATCAGACGGCATCGTGGCCAACAACTCTACCAGGCGTAAGCAATATGCTGGCTTAGATGGCGATAGCAGACCCCCAGCCTCTACGCCATGCCATGATTCAGCATTGTCGACATCTGGTCAGAACTCACGGGATCGGAGTGTCAGTGAATATGTTCCAGATTCGACGTCTCACACGAGAAACGTGGTTGTTTCTGATTCACACGCCAACAAAAAGCTTCCCGCAGAAGGTCAGGAATTTCTCATGAGACGGGAGACAAATTTTGCAGAATCAAGAGGCATCACCTCCGCAGTTGCGCAGCCACCCACACCACCCCCCAGTGAGTCTTCAAAGGATTCGAGCGACGGCGGAAGGATGCCCAAGGATGGAGATGAGTGGTTTGAGGCCCGAGGAAGACACGATCAAAAACGCCGGCGCTGGAGGTCAATATGCTTTCTAGGACAAGGCACATTTAGTCGCGTCATGCTGGCAAGCAGCCAGGCGATGCCTGCGGTTCCAAGTCCCAGCCAGGGTCAGCCGGTTGAGCTAGCCTCGCCAATTGTGGCGAACAAGAAACATCGCAGAAAGCTTGTCGCTGTCAAAATTTGCGAGCACGGCCCACGGGGTGGAGCGAGTGAAGATCGCATCGAAATGAGTCTCAAGAGAGAATTGGAGATCATGCAAGATATCCATCATCCATCTCTCGTCAATCTCAAAGCCTGGAGTATAGAGCCGACCAGGGCGATTCTTGTCTTGAGTTATTGTCCCGGTGGAGATTTGTTCGATATTGCCACCACTCAGAGAAGTCTGGGCACGCCTGCTCTGTTGCGGAGGATTTTCGCCGAGATCACTGGGGCAGTGAAATATCTGCACGAAAACAACATTGTCCACCGAGATATCAAACTAGAGAGTAGGTTGAGAGATTTCCGCAGCCCATGTGCTCCCCTGTATAGTTTCCCCGGATTCTTTGCGCCGCCACTCCAAAAGAATATGAACTCAGGCTGAACGCGTTGCCGCTTCTAGATGTCTTGGTCAATTTGACGCCGCTGGAGCTCGCGGATGCGTCTGTCGACTGGACAAAGTTTCCCACCTCTGTCATCACACTTGCCGACCTGGGGCTGTCCCGGCGCGTCACCGACAACGAGAAGCTAGAGACACGCTGTGGATCGGATGACTATGCTGCGCCAGAGGTCATCATGGGCCAGCCGTATGATGGCCGAGCAACAGACGCCTGGTCACTGGGCGTGCTTCTCTACGCCCTCTTGGAATCGCGGCTACCTTTTGATCCTCATCCCGGAATGAGCGATGCGCACCGCATGCGCAGCCGAACCAGTCACCGGATTGCTCGGGTTGAGTGGCGCTGGGTCGAATTCGCGGGTGAGGACGGCGACCACGAAGCAAGCGAGGCCAAGTTTTCCGAACGGGGACTCCTTGGGGCCATGGAAATCACCGAAGGTCTTCTCAAACGCGCCCGGAATCGCTGGACGATTGACAAAGTAGCCAGCCAGCCTTGGGTGCGCGATGCGATTCAAGTCGAAGGCGGGATCAGATTCCGGGACGAAGACGAGGGACAAGAGGTTTGACAAGATCTTGTTCAACTTCATTCTTCTTCTTCCTCTCCTCCTCCCTTTGTGCTTTTAAAGACCTAATATAACCCTCGGTCATCTTTGGGTTATTGCACTGGTGTGACCAAGGTGGATGAATGTTTGAGCCACTCCATGGCACGAAAGTGTGCCGAGTCCATACCCACCACGTTGTGCTGTTTTTACCTTTTTTTTTGTTTTACCTCGACCATTTTCACATATCTCCTATGCTATTCTTTTGTTTTTTTGCCCTCTCATTTTTTTTTGGAATCTTCAACCCCTTCATCTGCATTCTCTTTTCTTCATGGCCAAAGGGAGCCACATTACTTTTCTTTCTCCCCAGCTTACATTGATACCCAGTGTGTCCTGCGGCACCCCTTTTCTATGTTTCGATTTATATTCTCACATTACCTGATGCTTTTATTGGATACACTAGCTGAGCTGGCCTAGGCTGCCCAGTTCTAGAACTTCTGCACATTTCCTGATATCTACATCTAGAACTATTTATGTTTCCATCTAACGTTATACCTGTTTACATCTTTCTTGATATATCTCTATCTTCTTACCACTTTTCTATTTCTCCTTGCGTCGACAGGCTCAGCTATCTTGAAGGGATATTATTTAAAAACGTGTCTGGTGTCTAGTCTCTAGACTGGCGACTCGTGAGAAGTGTAGTGTACTCTCCCATCACACATATCGTCAACATCATTAAGGACGGGATTCAGAGGATTATAGAGACATGTCCGTTTGGGGATATTATAGAATGGAGGGTGTATGTATTAAGGTCGATGCAACGTGCCATGCCCGGCGCGGCATGAAAAATCAAGAAGATGATTTGGATGAGAAAATACCAAATAGCGAAAGACGAATGGGAATTCGGGATCGCGAAGCAAGGAGCATACGTCAAGTCAGTGTGCCACGTTAGAATGAGGAATTTTAAGCCAAGTCGCACGTCTGTCCTGAACGAGGACTCCCGGCTTCCGCGCATATACATGGACGCAAGCGGCAAGCGGCAAGTATCACATCATGATAGAAACTTGAGCAATGCCATGAATATATATGGACGGTCACGTAGCGAGTAGGGGACATTGCAAGCCTGGGCCTGCCTGGCGCCATTTACAATACTCGAAGTCTCTGCAGTCTGAGGTCATCTATGTATATGTGCCTATTCTGTCCCTGAAAGAATAACCAAGAACTAACGTGCATCATATAATGAATGTTCGTCGATAGTGATACCGGTATGTAATAACTAATGTATTAGGATAATCATTTAGTTATGCAAACAGACTATGTGTCTCGAAACTCGCACCATAATACTTACATTGAAGAAACAAAGACTAATAATGCCCTTCAGTTGCGCACAGATATGTATTCACATCTACATAGACTTGAATTTCATACTCTATATGCCTCACATCTCAAGCAGTCTTCGCGAATCGGCACAGGACACAGCGCAGTCCCAGGATAACTCCGTCACCGACTTCCAAAACAAGATACACTGTACAGACGGTAGACCAGGTTATCCCGACTCCCGAGGGATATCCGATTCCGGGCTCTCCTGAAACTGTCCTGTGGACCTGTTGCGAGACCGGCCAGGTCCGGCCTCAAGCATGACTGAGTCCTGAGTCCTGACAGCTGTAGCCTGTATGAGCAATACATAGCCTCGGGAGTATTGACTGAAACTTTCATGCCCATAGTCAGACATCCGATGTTAAGGCTACATCGTCTTTCACCGATGGAAGAATTTGTCTCAGTACTCGGTAAGACTGGCCGTGGCATGAAGGAATGGAGGCGCCTGCCTGGCGGGAGGCAGCAGGCTTGGGTTGGGTGTCTCAAGCCTCGAGGTAGCTTGAAGGTACAAGAGTCATTTCCAAATTACCGCGGTAATGATGTCACAGCGGACACACTTCAACAAGGAAAAATGAACAGCAAAACTCGCAAGTCAAAAGCTTTGATGACGAACGTTCTAACTTGTGGAGCTGGAACCTGGGACTGGGACTGGCCCTGATACTGCAGCGGAGGAAACTTGACTACACGAAACACGCGAGAACGGGAGGGGTCGACCACGTGTCGGAGCCGGTCAGAAATAGATGTCAATGGCGTGTTGTTTTGTCCATGTTACATGTTCATGTACGCTTATTGCACAGTGCACACATATGCATAGACATACAAGTAGTCGTATTGGACTTTAGGCTAGCCTGGACTACCTATCTAGCGTGCTGAATAGTAATAATGATGTACATATAGCTCCGACACTGTATTGGTTAGTCGTCCTGACTCCTGTTCACTGCTGGAGTGTTGAATCTGGGATTACTCCGTACAGGACCATGAACTGTCTCGCATTATTGTGCTCTCATCCATGACCATGCCAATCTAAGGGATTAGGCGCTGATTTGATCTCACATAATGTAAAAGGCCATTCATGGCATAGAAGAGAAGACTTGGCAGTACCTAGTCTTGAGATAATGGCCCACGCTACGCACAGCTTCTTGCTAGCATGGTGAACCTGCACATGAGGCATTAATGGCTGCGTGCCTAGTAGTAGTGGTGAGTTGGTGGATGACTTACCGTCACTTTCAGAGAGTAGAGTTGTCTCGGAGCTTATGGTGGTGGGTGAGCTTGCCGTAGTCGCTTTCTATTGCCGCGTGACGGCTTATGATATGGATTGGTAGGCTTGGGCGTCAATCATGGGATTTGGTATTGACTCTCGTGGTCTCTTCACGGAATACAATCTACAGGAAGAAAGACTGCGGCCGAGGTCCGCATATGGTGGTCTCAGGGGCCAGGTCCGTCCTGCATTTCATAGTCATGCACTTCCTGTCCAATCTGCCGGTCATCTATAGAGACTTAAAGAAAGTTGACAATACCATTCAAGCTTCAAGATGCACACGTTCACCCCTGTACTCAATGTTGCATGGAGTCATGCCCATGGACACTCAGACTGAGACTCAGCGAGCAGTGGCGGCGAAATTTAAAGACTGTACAATCGAAAAGAACAGTAAGCAAACGAGGAATGCGAAATAGGAGAGGCCTGCAAGTGACGTAGATGACCTGAAAATGCATTGGACTCTTTACACTCCACACCAAGGCCGAAGTCATCTCATCACGCTGCATAATTGGCATGAGCCAAGGCACGGACGGAGCGGTCGATACTCCATGGGCCGCGACCATTTTGTTCCTTAAATGGTCGACTCTGTTCGCATCCTGATGAGCCGATTGGTCTGGCTGATTGCGGTAGTGGCTAAAGAGCGGTCGAACGACTCCGTCAAATCGAACATCTCCGGTATGACGAACGCTCACGTCCCCGACACGAGACGTCGGCCATTGATGGCTCTGACGCTCTAGTCCCTGAGCAAAGATAACCCTTGAACCATGATATCTTGGCACAGGCAGGCATTGATGCAGGATGTACCTGAGATAGTATGGCCTCCACTGGAGAAAGCGCAGCTGTGTCTGGTGGAACCACGCCGTCCCGTCGAGGTTGCTTCGATGTCCAGAAAGAGCAGGCCGTTGTATCAATGCACGGCCGGCCCCGTGCCACGGTAGCTACCGCTGCCAATGCGCTTGCGGGTTCTCGGCAAGAATATGTAGTACCAACGCCGCTACATACAATCAACGTCTCCCGAACTTGTTGATTGTTTAAAAAAAAAAACTAAGTCCCGAGAAGGCAGGCATCTCTCGAGACTTCCCCGCCTTGAGGCGTCTGCTGAGGCGTGTACTGAAGCCTGCGCCTTGAAGGATCGCGAGTATATGCCGGCCGGTGGCGGCTCGGAATGTTTGAACGTTCGTGTGGCACTCGTTTATCATGTGGTGGGCAGCAAGGCCCGAAGCCGCGGTTCCTCACCTCTCCGGTGTCCAACGCTGCATCGTGGGTTGCTTGGTCCGATGTCGACAGCGCAGGGCGTGGAGGCGTGCAGCTAGGTAATGTATTTGTGCCAGTTGTTGTCGATTTATTCAAGAAGCACGGTCTTGTTGGTCAGTTGCGGGCCGCCACCATGGGTCGTAGCTCGCGCCATTTCTTTCCAGAACGAGCCATCTGAATGGAGTTGTATGTACAGTCCATATCTGTACAGAGTACGGAGCATGTGCATACCTACATATGCACTCTGGAGTCTGTAGGAGAGAGGAGACGGAGAAATACCTACCACGGACTCCGGAGAGACTCAAACATGCTCCACCGGGTCTTGTATGTATGTACACGCTGTACATAGGAATGTACGGAGTGCGGAGTAGGTAGGTATGTCATCCCCTGTTGTCAGGCTTGATCGAATCGACAAGAAGGAGACGACTTGGCCTAGGTTCCCTGCATCGCTAGTTCCGCGTCAGATCTGCAAGCGAGAACAAGCGAGACGAGAGGGGCCCTGTCCGGCAGACTGCACGATGCGCGATCCATGGCCATAGCTGAGCCTAGGTACATATGTACACACCGTAAGGAGGTAGGTAGATCAGCACCAATGCAAAGCAACAGTGTAAAATACCGCATCGAGCTGTACGTAGCGTGATTCGCCTCCCCTTAGAGCCCGGATCGCCAAACTCGCAGGACTCGCTCGCCCTGGACGTGGAACAGGAGTCCGGGACTCAATGGCGCGCCCACTGCAGCCATCCTCTGGAAGCCTCGTCGCTGCGTCGTGGACTCATGGCTGCGCCTCGGCACGAGTCACGAGTCACGAGCAGCCCTGGCTGATGAAGCAGGTCTCACCCCGTCGACGTCAATCCCCCACCGATTTAGCTCGTTTGCCCACATGCCATGCACTAATACTGGGCCGGAATATTGCACAATGCATACAATGCAATGAGGGCATTACAGGCAACGCAGGCAACGCAGGAAGCGTCGAGGCTGCTGTAGATAGGTACTGCAGTCTGCTGCACAACAGGAGATGCGCCGAGGCATCTTGGCCGTCCGATGATGGGCTGGAGTGGCTATAGCCGCCTTGTTCCTCTGAGCTCTCGCCAAAGCCATGCCCGCCGGCATGTCGTCTGCCATCATCCTCTCTTTTGCCACGGCCAACTTGTTGAGTCGTGCGATGCCTAGTTCAGAGTGCCTCTCCACTCCAATTGCGCCGTCGGCATCCTGTCCGTACCTTCATTTCAAAGACATACCGACCTTGACGAGTTGTGGCCGAGGAAGTTGAAAAGATGTCTCCAGCAAGACACCAGCCTCGGGATTCCGTGAACCAATGACTGATGGGCAAAGAAGCGTGTCGGGCTCGTGGCTGAGCCTTGTCCCAGTCATCGCGAATCTCAATACCCGCGGCCGTCACAATCGCTGCAACACCATCCTTGAGCAACAATCCTTCCGCGGCACACGATGTCATCGCCTTGGCAGACGCCGCCGGTGTCGAGCGTGACGACCCAAAGACTCTGCGTGCCGGCCGGCCGGTGGGGTGGCGCCGCCGCCGTGAGATACCGAGCAGATCTGATTTTGTCAATCGTCGTCAGAAGCCAGCCACCTTCTCCCCCGCTGCTATAACGGTGCGCTATCCGAGTGGCAATGCTTCGTCACCTATCGTCATCGGAGAAACCTGCTAATTTATGTCCAGCCAAAAAAGATTCCTGCCTCAAGAGCAAGCAAGCAGCTCCTACTGTGCCTGGCAACTTGCAAGCATGCTCGTCGATGGTTTGTCGATGGACAACGAACCGATGCTTTGTACATAGGTAGTGCGCGTGGCTGGCCCCAAGCCTTGCCTTTTGTGGCGCCTGGTCTGGCAAAATACCTAGCATGTACGCATGTACGGAGTAGTACCTAGCAAATCACCGAGCCAGCGGCATGAGGAATCCTTCTGGAATCAGCGCAGACTGGTCGACGGCTGCAAGGCAAGCTGGTATGCACATACATGGCGAGGCGAGGTAACGCTGCTGCGACAAAGGCTGCAAGGTTGCAATGCGTCTGCTTGCGTCCCGTTGACTGCTGCCAGGCTCAATTTGTCATCTCGCGCTTTTCTCACGTCTTGACTGGCACAGGGCTCTGGCTCGTTCCTCCCAGTTCGCGGTCGAGGCATGCGCTTGAAGGAGTTGAGGCTCGCATCATGGCTTTGTGATTGGCGCCTTTGGTTCGTGTGTGGTGGCCCGGGGCTAATTCACCTTCTTTTTCTGGCCGTTGGTCGCATTGCCGCTCGCCCCCCCTCATTAACCGCCATCTTGCCTCTCAATGAGCCCTGTTCTCCTCCGCGCTCCAGACTCCCCGAGCAGCTTTCTGTTGCTTCACCAGTTGCGGCTCTCGGTTACCAGCTTGTCTACAGCCCGTATCGGGTTACATCCCCCTCTCCATTGCAACCGCTTCTTTCCCCCAATTTCTTGACGTTTTCCCACCCTCCCCACCTCGTCGTCACTGTGGTCTGCTTCTCCCCTTCCTCAGCCTCTCCTTTATTTTTTGAGTTCCTCCGACGGAAGCTCGCCTGCATCTCTTGGTCCCGGCTTCTCAACTGGGGCTGCTCGACGTCCTTTTCCTCAACTTCAATGTATGTTGGCAGTCCACTCACTGCCTTCTTGTCGCACAGCGGAGCTGCTGCCCCCAGCAAGAGGCTCTCTCCGTCCGGATAACGCCCTAAGAAGCCTGGCATTGTGCCTTCCTAGACGGCATAATTTGGCCCCAGAAACATTTGTATTTAAGCTCTTCCAAGCGCCTGACTTTGCGTCCACGCAGCACCAGCGACCCTGCGTCGGTGCCTGATTTCGTGTGGATCGCAAGAAAGAACAACAAGACCAGAGTCTATCCGACCCAGAACTTGCCTATCAAGACATGACCCACGTCGGCCTAGTCTGGGGAACGGTACCAACAGCCCAAAACCTCCATTGTCAGCCGATTCCCTATTTGCTGACTGACTTCCTGTCCTGTTATTGACCACAAAGCCCCATTTCATCTTCTTCTTGGCTATTATGGGCGCCAGTGGCCGCCCACTTCATTATTCAGTTCGTGATAGTCCTGTGCCTGCACAACGATTCGTCCTTTTGCCGAGTGATGCATCCATTTGTTGGCGATTGAGGGTTATCAAGCGACACGTTCGAGTTTCTGACCCTGTCATTTTCACTGTCTGACCTTCAGCCAGTATACCGGGTCTTCAAGGAGGTCCGATTGCTGGCCTGGTTGTTGACATGTTTAATTTCTCGCCAGGAAAGCCAAAGGCTTCTGCCTTCAACCCAGATCTCTATGGTCCCGCCTCTTGGCCCGGTTTCGACATTGGCGACGACGGGGCTTCATCGTTGGACAGTCCAGCGGAGCAGAATCACGGCGGGAGGATAGCTTCTCATCATGGGGGAGGAATGGACTGGATGCAGACCTCACCCGGCGCGCAGAATGACGGCTATCATAGTAATAACCAGCGACACAGCAACCAGGGAGGTACCGACATCGAACTCGAGGCTCTCCTTCATCGGCCTCACAGAGGAGAGAGAGGAGTAGAGGTCGGTCGGTCAGAAGCTCACTTTGCAAGCAGAGGCTATGATCCGTTTGAGCAGAAGTCGTTTGTTCCAACACGTCTCCCGTCGAGACCCATATACACCGCCGTCAGTAACACAAGCAGCTTGAATTGTCAGCAACATCAACACAGCCTCGATCTTGAATGCTCGTTAGTCGGAATGAATAGCTTTCGGTCGAGCATCGGTTTCGACCCTTTACTACTTGGTGGCAGCAGCGGCGGACCCGTGAGCCCCATCACTATTGATGATGAGAGTTGGGGCTCGTTCGATTCAATGCAACGGATGACGAGCCCCGTATCTAGGAGCCCTCCGCCCTGGTCGTACGGGAGTTTTCAGGAACACACATTGGCGAGCCCCTTCGCGATGTCCTCTTCCGAACAGTTCGGGAGCCTTGACAATTTCATGGCCACCAATCGTATCCGAAGCTCCATTGCCCAGTCTCCAATGTCAAACAGTCATTTGGTGTCATCTCCCACGATATCACCCGCCGTTAACTCGAGCTCCGTGAGCCATGCCGCTCCAGCAATTGGAGCTACCTCTGGATTTGAGACATGGCGCCCTCCCGGAACGACCAGCGCGAGGATCGACCAGTCTCCGCCAGATGGCTTCAACACCAACAGCAACGGCGATAGCGGCAGCCATAACACCATCGCATCCATTATTGGGATCAGCGATTTTCATAGCAGTGAAAATAAGGGTTTCGGCCGTGATATCGATCTTCATGCGATGCCGTTTCATCCCGAAAACAACAACCTTGACTCCTCAGCGGCGAGCGCTTGTTTTTTGAAGCCACCCGCCTCGAAACCTCCCAAGACCAATATGAGTGCGGACGATCAGCACTTTATGTTGGAAATGAGCCCTAGTGCAGTAGCAAAGGGAAAGGTGCCGGCGAGACAGCATAGACAAAAAGCTTCTCTGCCTTCATTGAACACATCGCCCCTTGCTCCGCAATTCAAACAAGAACCCGCTACACCAAAGCCATTTGATGTTCCACTGGCCTCATCAGCACCAGAGTCTTCATTATTCATGCTAGTAAGTAGTGTACGGCCTCCAATTTGGTGTTCTGCATGTTTGATATCGCTCTAACAAACATCACCAAAGGATCGAAAACCAGGGTCTATTGCTCTCCGCAGCCAAACGGGAATACGACTTTCACGTGAACAGGTTCCCGCCGAGGCTTGGGAGCAGTTCAAAGGAACAATACGCACTCTATACTTGGAAGAAAGAAAACCGCTCAAGGAAGTCATGTTCATCATGGCCGAAAGGTTCGGCTTCCAAGCAACGTAAGTCCGGTTTGATGTTTCCCACACGATTTTGAGCTGTACGACACGTCGATGACTGACACACCAAATAGGCCTAAAATGTACAAAACGAGGTTCTCGCAGTGGGGGTTTGTCAAGAATAACACCGAGGAGGAAGTGAAGCGGTTGCTATCCAAGAAATTTCAGCGTGATGCTGAGGGGAAAATATCAGAATTTGTCCGCAACGGCCGAGTCGTGAACTTGGGAACTTATCTCAAGAGAAAGGGTGTGACTGAATATGATTTGGTTGATTTCGAGTTATCCGCCGATTTGCCAGCACACGTACGATGCCGCACGCCAACGCCGCCACCAACTCCCGGCTATCTTCGGTCTCCTGATCTACTTCGCGCACAAGAACTCATTGTTGGCAATATGCGGAAGACTTTCCTGCACTGCCGTCAACGCGAGGTGGAGACTGATGCCCGCATAGACTGGCCAGTAATCATGCTTTGGGGAGCTGCATCCAGTGATCTTCTCCTGGAAGCAAACGTCTATTTCGAGGCAAGAGATGCTGATGGAGGGGGAAAATTATTGATGAAAGCTTTCAAACAATTGGAACAAGATTTGAAGCAACTATCACCTTTGGGCATCATGGAGTTGCTGCTGGGAATGGTGCAAAGAGATCCTGGCATGATGACAGCGCTTTGCAAGTACTTGGCCGCGTACTCAACGACTAATTTTGAAAGGTCGCATCCTCTTCGACAAATATTTTCTTGCTTGTATGATGTCCAACAAAAGCATGGAGCCTCAACAGTCTCAGAACTTCTTTGGGATGGCGTTCCGACCATAGCTGAAGAGTTCGAGGCCATCTATAGCCGTCGTCACCCGTACGTCGCCAGAACTTGGATCGATCTCGCCCTGTTCTATAATTACGTCGACGCCGATCGTTTCGATAAACTTGTACCAGAACTTCGTCTGCAGCAACGACAGGTAGAGGCACGCTTTGGGCCCAACAGCCCCGATGCGTTGACCCTGCGGTACGCAATCACTCAATCACTTTACGCAGTTAGTCCTCATTCAGAGGCCACGAGACACGCAGCCCACGAGATGTGGAATCAACTTGCTAGCGTGGGCGTTGTATTTGGCATTCGCGATGCGAAACCCAATTTGTATTGCTATCATAGTCCATTGAAGGTAAACCCGTGGACAAAGCGATGCAGACGGCGATATGACTCGGGTGTCTCTATTCTCGAAGAGCATGTTGGCGTTCGGATTCAGCCCTACTTCGCAGAAGACTATCATCACTGCGTTCACGTTTCTGACGCACAAGAAGCCTGGTCAGCGGCTTTTGATTATGTGGGATCAGAGAAATTTGTATTTTAAAACGACAGTTGGGCTGGGCCACACTTGCAATGGGTGTACTAGCAAGCGCCTCATCTCATAAGGCATGCTCGCTTGAATAGCATCAAACCGAGGCTGTCGACATCGTCGTGATTATTCTGCAAACAGGTGGCTCGAGACAGTGGTTACCAGCAGTTCCTACTACTCTTGGACGCCGGTTCACTTTATATTTTTAGTATTTGGCGCATTAGCATAGGCGTTTTGGCAGCCATTGTAGCACACACCTTTGCTTCGGTGCGATCTGATTTCTTGCGTTGAAAATATTTCGTGGGCGTTCTTCCATCATGTCCTCTTGCTTTACTTTTTTCTTTTGTTCAATTGTCTCTAGGTGTCGGCGTTCGGTAAACAAAACAGAAAGATGGATATCCCGCGGAGATGAGCTCTCTTGTACGACTATCAGCGATGACACTACTTTTGACATGTTTTTAGCATTTGATCTTTTAAAGCTGCATAGGATTTTGGAATAGAAAGACATGCGTAGAAAGCTGCCGCAGATGATGTGTCGCGATGCTTTGTACGACATGTACCACATGAAGAAACTGACAAAAAGATGACGGGCTGTCGGAGCAGCAGAATTGGAAGAGAAAAAAAAAACAAAGCCCAAAACTCAGCGAGCGCAACAGCGCGATGTGTCATCACTGATCAGACATTTTGTTGACCAATGGGTCGTGCTTTCCTTGAAGCACGGCTACGAGGGAGGGAGCGAAATTCTGGCAGCAGAGCCAAAACCGGCGGGAGCTGCATGTCCCTTCAAATCTGCCACCATGAAATAGAGTATGTAGTATAAAATAATACAAACAGGATGAGTCTATTGCTCGTCTATCAATTGTGCGTGAGCGCGCGAGCTACGTTGATGGCTTGTCGAAGACAGCGGTCACTATTCCGCTCGAGTAAAGTCACCGCGTCCCCTGGGAGGACGACGAGAAGATCCTGATTGCCGTAGCAAGATCCGGCCCAAAACATAAGGATGTGCCGGATTTACTTTTTCCCTGGCTTGTACATAATCGGAATCGATTTCATTTGAGCCTAACATGAGCCAATTCCCCTGCTTGGTTCACGAGTTATTGATATCACAAGGGAAAGGTGCAATTCTGACCGGCAGGGCTGTCCATCGCCGCGCTCAATAACGCATTCATCTGTCCATCAAACGCGACGAAACCACGCAAGCGGCTTCTCAAGATACTTGAGCGTGAATTGGAGCCCTTTTTGGGATATATTCTTTAGTCCAAATCGGGCGTTGTGCGGCTTGGCGATGCATGACTTCCCTTGTCTTGAGGTGTCGTGCAATTGTGTTCGTAGAAACATGGGGCGCGCATCTTTTTTGGAGCTCTCTGTTCGTAGTAAATGGCTTGTTCGTTTATATGTGCCTGAATGCGTCGCATGATGTTTTGGTATGTAGCTCGATCGGACATCCTCGCCCTTTCGGTGAGATCTCCCAATCTTGGTTAGTGAACCGTTTTTTTTAATGGCATATACACGGCTAGTGAGAATTCCCTCGTCTATAGCGATCTGTTTCGCTGATTTGCCTTTTGTAAGGGCTAACCACACGCGATTCCTAGTGCGGGGCGTTGAATGTTTTTTGAATGGCTTCAAACGGCGTGCTGGCGTCTCCATGGCTGCTCAAAGATGATGGGGTTGGTTTGTGAATGAAGCTAAACTGACAAAAGTGGAGGAAGTTTTGTGTTATCTTTGCGGGGCCATTGTGCCTGGGCCCTGGATGGTATCGTGCAAAGTCGCCGTCAAAGTCCATGGATGGCAAACCCGTGCCTTCCACTAGTTTCTGCTCTCATTTTTCCGCTTTTTCGTCTGAGATGCCGCGCAACTTGCGCTTCGGCAACCGCCAAACGGTCCAAATATTGCGCAGAGCATTCTCATCCAACCAAAAGATTCAAGGTATCGCATGAATTTCCCTCTCACCAAGCAATAAAACTCTCTCTTTAATCGCAAACCTCGCTGACGCCGCCGGTTCACTTCATGCACAGAGCACGATGTTCTCCTCCTTCGCCAGCACGGCACAAAGTACCCCAAGTGGCATCTCACAGCACCTCTCCGTTCTTCCAGCACCGTCAAACTGTCGTACGGAGCATCGCTCGAGGCGGCCGATCTGATTGGCAAAAACGTACTCGACGTCGTTACCGACAGCAAGGGCAATCGCGTCGTGTTACAAGAGCCAACCCTCTCCAGCTACATCGTCAACAGCGACGGCCGCCTGGCCACGCCCATATATCCGCACGATGCGAATACGATTGTGTCGCTTCTGGACTTGCACCCATCACGTCCCGACGAGGAAGATTGCAATGATGAACAAGGAGACACGGCGCCTATATTTGAAATCTTCGAAGCCGGTACCGGCATGGGCAGTTTGACATTGCATCTTGCTCGAGCGATTCACGCCGCCAATCCTCCATTATCGGCATCTCTTCGCCACCACATTTGCGAGGCTACCATTCGACGATCAGATGACCCGTCTCCCACGCGCCTCAATCTCGATCCAGCCACAGAAGAGGCATTTGACCAGTACAAAGCGTCGCGCCGAGCCGTCCTCCATACACTCGATAACAAGCTGAGACATTCACAGGCCGCCTACAGACTTATTCGGAATTTTCGACGAGCCCAATATCTTTCATCAATTGATTTCCATGTCGGCAGCATCGACAAGTACTTGTCCGAGCGCCTCGAAAAGTCAGGTGGGCGGCCGTTTCTTTCACGCGCGATTCTGGATCTCCCCTCGGCGCAGGATAACGCCGGCCGTGTCGTAGAAGCCCTGCTACCGAATGGCATATTGGTCGTGTTCAAGCCCTCCATCAGCCAGATCGGCGAGTTCCAGAAATGGTATACTGTAAACAAAATTCCGCTTCGCTTGGAGAAGGTTCTTGAGCTCCCCGTGTCAACTACTTCGGACGGCGTTCACGACGCGGGCGGTGGAAGGCACTGGGATGTCAAGACAGTCTCGCCCAGGCGGTCCCAGGGCGAAGAGGGCAAGCTCGTACAGGTGATGCGTCCCAAGGTGGGCGAAAGAATCGCAGGAGGCGGCTTTGTGGCGATTTTACGGCGCTGGCCTAATGCAGATAGTGCCAATGCCGTGGAGGAGCCTTCCCAGATTGATGTGGATGCGGTAGCCGACGAAGGGGCCGTAGACTTGGCTGCGGATGCGAAGGCTGATGAACAACCATCTTGATTTTGTAAATGATACCCTCTCTTGCATCTCTTCAAAGGGAAAGTGAGACGTGTCGAGCAGCATCGATTCGCTGTCTTGGATAACATGTATATCAACACGAAAACTTGACCATCACATACACTCATCACGAATTGCTGCAGTGCTGGTGTCGGTAAGATTACCACAAAGTTTGATGGTGAAATCTGTACCCTGCAGGCTGCTATGTATCTTCAAAGTTCCCTTCGAAGCCATGGAAGAGAAAACGCAATGACCAGCATTGCAAATATTTTGTTCTTTCTGCCTCTCAAACATGTTGCCCTTCCTTCCGTCCTACGAGACCGAGCCGACTTTCGACAAAGACTGCCCACGCTGTTCAAAACTTCTAAAATCACATGAGCGTTCCCTGATCCTTACCATTGCCACATATGCCCAAGCTGATGTTGACAAGTAAGGGGCGTGAGCTCATCGCGGCATCGCCTCGCAAAAACGGCCTGCTTAGTTGAGAGCTGTTGAATACCTTAGACGCTCGTTACAATACGTGCCCCTTGTCGCATTTGCGCACATGTATGATATGAGACTGGTGCGCATGCCTACTGGCTAGTCGCTGTTGACCAGAAACTCTACACCTCGGTCCTGTCGGCTTAAATAATCAATACCACGAGCTCCTCCCTCCTGCCATCTCTTCTCTCTCGCCTCTCATCCATGGTATGTCAGACATTATGGACTATGGTAAGTATATAACCCTACTCTCGCGGAATTGCCTTTATGTAGCGTTTACTGTCATAGCTCAAAGTATCTTAAGTAAAAGCAACCAGAGATATGAGTGTAAGAAGGCTTCCATCGAGAACAGGATTGTAAAGGTGCCTGGCGTGAAGTATACTAGTAGTTCATACTTCGCCACGTCCGTGTGTGTAGGACACTCGTGAGACCAATGCCCTGCAGCAGCCCTGTAGTAGGCCCCATTGCAAATCTGCCATGAGACATATAACCGAAGCCGAGAAGTCTTGCTGAAAATTCTCTTATCAGTTCAATAGCACGCTCAAGCTTTTTTTCATAGTGCTAGACGGTCGTTGAAATCTCAGTCGATCAGAAGCCAGCGAAACGAATCAACGATCTGGTGCTCGTGCACTGCATACCGTGAGCTTTATACTGGTCCCTAATTGCTCGCATTCGGATAGCAAAGATCTATCATTCCAAATGCTTTTGTCTTGTGGGAGTCCAGCGGCATCTTCGTAGCATCGACTGTACCACCATCGGCCAACACGAGAAACAATTTTGGTAATGTCGTCACCCGCCTGAAGGCTTCCATCATGCCTAATTTCTGCGGCCAGACTCGGGACATGATTATCATTGCCAAGTTCAGACTTTGTCTGTCTTGTTTGGCTGCCGGTCTGTAATAAGGGTCCGGCAACAGGAACGCCAATACGGGCGGCTTTGATGTCGGCATATCCCACGTTCCCAAGCAGACGCGTGATGAGATCCGCTGTGGAAGCATTCGTGTCTGGATTCCGCAGCTGAATTTTCGCCCTCAGACGCCGAACAGTGCGTTTGCCACGCCTACCCATGTCATTGAATTCAAAGTCTAGAATGGACAATTCGATATAGCCACCAGGACGCAAAACTCGCTGAGCTTCTCTTAAAATATTCCGGTGATAAGATTCAGGCGCCACAGCTGGGAAGCGATATACCACAGCGTCGAAAGTCTGTGTTGCAAAAGGAAATCGATCCGAATGCGACGTGTACCTGATCTGGTGATGGTTTGTAGGGCTCGAGGGAAATTTTATCCAAGACTTCTTGGCTTGGGGGGGGACTGGTGGTCGAGGGGAAAGGTTAAAAACTGAGATAGACGGATACGTTTCGGCTACGAAAAATGACCAATCGTCGTTTCCGAGACCATCTATGACGAGAATTGAGTGGCTGTTGGCTAATGTCTCGAAAGAGGGTAACTGATGCCGAATATCGCTGAATAAAACGTGTCCAAAGGCGAGCCACTTGCTGACTGTCATGGATCCTACACGTAGATTGACTTCAGAGAAGGGTGTCCCATCATTTGTGGAGCTAGCACTACAGTCAGATAATATTGTTTGGGACGAGGACGAGCTATTTTTGTCTGCGCCGGATGCACGTTTTGTGTGAACGAAGTTGTTGCTTCTTCCATGCTCAGAGAGAGCCGCACTAGGTAGCTGGTTCGGAGAAGGATTCCGGAGTTGCTGCAATGCGGTCTGAAAGCGCTCGCTTTCCACCATAACCGGGCTGCAGCGGTTCACATCTGTACAAGCTTCCACTTTTGAACACGCCGGATCCTTGCAGGTGTCGCTCAAAGCTATCGGCGTTTGGAGAGCTTCTCGTTTCTGCAGCTTGTCCTGGTATGCTTCCAGGTGGAACGGGACGCCTTCTGAAGAGGCAGCAGATGGAGGTCTTTTTATGCATCCGCCGTCGAGCAAATCGTTATACTCATCCCAAACTTCATCTTCGCAAGGAGGATCCGCAATATTCGTAACCACAGCTGTTGCAGTGGCAAATGCGTCGGCCGGTCCAGGGCTGCTCAAGCTTGCGTGCATCTTACCATCCGAGCCACTTGGTGAAGACAATGCAAGAAAGTCATTTTCGCGCAATCGAACCTCTGCAGACACTGTACAGCTCGAGTAAGTGTCAGAAGCCGGATTGTCTTGGCTATTCAGTCTTGATTGATCCATTGAGAACCTAGGCACCGAATTTGGTGACATTCTTGGCGTTGAATTCGTCGCAATGGACTGAGGACCGTGGAGCTCCGTTTTTGCATGCTTGCTTCGCAGGTAAAAGCCTGCTCGAAACGGTTGAGAAAAGCTCCGTGGAGATGGACTCTTTTGGCCATTTCCCTTCACCACTCGTGGATAGCGATCGAGCTGAGCAAGCTGGCTCGATCGTTCGCTGTCATTGGAGTCAAAGTAGTCAACAGCTGATGATGGAGATGTATCGATGGATGATACTTTCGCAGACGATTGGCATGACTGCTGTAGTGACTGGTCCCGATGCCGGGGCGTCCACATACTTTGAAAGGCAAAGGACGAGTCAGTCGTAGGGTGAACGTTCGCAGGCTGCGGATGCATATTTGCCTTTCTTGTATCTCCTTCAGCGTCGGCATGCACAATCTTTGCTCCCTCGCCTTGATCGGTGGCGTCGGTGGTGTCGCAACAGGTGATAGAAAGATTATCAACGAAATTGACGTTGGCTGCTATTTGCTCCTTTTTTTTGCCTATTTTTGCACTGACTTGATCCTGTGCCCGGCGAAAAAAAATCCATTTCAGGGGTGAGAGCGGAAAATTGTTGCATTTTCTCTGCACTGGGTACAACGCACTCGGTTCTTCGCGTTTGGCTCGTGGTGATTCGATAAAAGACCCAGAAGGAAGAATGCCAGTGTCAAAGCTTGTTGAACGCGACGTAGAAAAAGCGGTGTTTATCGGCTGAGGGATCTGCAGTGGAGCATCGGGAACCGAACGCAACCTTCGCATGGACCGTCTGAATGCAAGGGCAGATTGTGAGGCAATGCCCCTTGAAGATGCTTTTTTCGATGGCCGACGAATATCATCAGAACTTTCAACAGATAGGAAAGACTTGCTGGTTGGAGGGCTCATTACAAGGCTAGGTAGTGGCAGGCCTTCCGACGAAAGCATCGAATTTGTATCAGAATACGGAGAAACCGTATGGCTGAGCTCGGGGTGAGATATATCGAAACTTCTGTTCATGTTATCGACGACGTGTCCACCCAAAATGATGACTGGATTGACCCTGTCAGCCAGAAAAGTATCAAAGCTTATTGAGCTGTCAGGAGACGATGGCGTATTGGTCGCCTTCTGGGTCAAAGCAGAACCTTCGCTTCCTCTGCTTCGTTGAGTAGTACCGACTCGGCCATATCCCTCGTGGCCAGTGCCCGCCATAGGGCCTTTCCTTACAGGGCTTTTAGTTTCCGCTTTCTCATCAACCTTGGCTGCGCCGTCAGAGGCAAGTTTCCGTCTTCCGAAAAAAGGAAACCTGGTTCGTGAAGACGCTTCTGCGTTTGCTTGCGATTTCTGAGAAGATATCACGGGCTCTGATGCACCTTTGAATCGCAGTCCAACACCTGACGGAGAGTTTGGATACGACGATGCGTGTTCACGCTCGTGGTAAGGTAGACTTGATGTTGAAGGGGTACTTCTGGTCTGTAGAAGCGAGGTGGCAGACCATGCAGGAGATTTGGGCCCGGCACATTTACCAACTTGTGTTTTGGCGCCGCGTACAGTAGACTTCAAGTTGCTCTGTATGATTGGAGTGGTTGTAGAGAAGTGCGAATTCATGTCTGGCGTATCGTTTCGTCTTGGGCGAGCAGGTGGACTTGAGCGGGACAGAGGCGAAGCGTCTTGACGACGAGGACTCTGCGGGTTCAACAGAATCTCTCTGTTTCGGTCATGTTGCAGACTATTCAATTTCGACTGCTCATCGATGACCTTAGACTGGCGAACTTTTGGTGAACAGAGACTCGGCGAGGGACTTGACGGTGATGGTGGCAATCTGCTCCAGTACGTTTTTCTGATCCCTTCTTTCACAGTTGAGCTAGATGAAGAGGACGCCAGAGACTCGCGAACAGAAGCAAGGCCAGCGGTATCAAGCGCCTCCAAGTCTACTGCGTGAGAAGAGCTTCCGGCACATCGCCTTGTGACAGGGGGCCTGTTGAAGGATGCGCTGTGCTGGCGCGTAGTTGTACAGGGCGCCGTAACAGGACCAGGTGCAACAAAATCAGGAGATTGAGATGACATTGAAGTAGGTGTTGTGTCCCGACTATATATTCCGCCGGGTCCGGGCGAACCTGATAACTTGGGTGAGGGGCTTCCGCTCATAGCACTCGCTTGACTGCTTTCAGGACACCACAGCGAGACTGGAGTTGGCGGCAACGGATTCTGCGTTGCCAGACGATATGAAGCATCAATATCTTGTCGGCCTTGATGTTTTTCCGATGGCAGAAAGTCGCGATAGCGGTCAAGTTCAGGATAAACGGTGACAGGTCCGGCTGGCAGCCCAAATCGACTTTGCGCTGAACTTTCGGTCGCCTGCCGACCATGCTGGGTCTCTAGGCCTCTGTCTTCTAGCCTATGAGACCGATAAGCCGAGCTTGCAGGAGTGTCGTTTCTCGAAACGAGGGGCAAAGAGTTCAATCCACGAGGCACGAGCGGTCGAAACTGTTTGTTCAGGGCTCGCGTTGTTTTTGAGGTATCGCCAAGTAGCCCGGTGGACGGTGAGGAGCCTGCGTCTGCCCGAGTGTTGATTTTTTGGGGGTTAGATTGTGTTCTGCTCTGAGGATGCAGAGGGCTTTTCGGTGAAGGCGCAGGGAGAATAGGCATCCCGGAGTCAGGAGACCAACCCGTATTATTGACAACATGAAGTGATGAGGTTCCCACTTGAAGAAGTTCCAACTTCTTCGGTCTGGTCCGCTTCAGAGGTCTGGGGATAGCGCCTGGTACGACATCTTCGTTCATTCTAAGCCAATCTCTATCCGATGGCCTGGCGGGGAGGTCATCGTCCATCATTCCGAACGTCATAATGTTTCGAGATTCCGTGAGCAAGGGGCCAGCTTGTTTTTCCTTTAACGTTGGAACGGTTTCATGTGCTGGTTAAGAGACTTCGATACTAATGTAGCTCAGATTACAAACTGGCTCTGGGACAACAGAGTTGCCTAAATGTGAGAACTAGCCAAGGTAGTGGCCGTGTAAGTTTCTTTACGGTCAAGTCGATCGCGAGAGCCGCTTCCAAGAATTAATTCGAGGGTTGCGACTCAGACTCCACGATAAAGAAACTCTGCGGAGAGCAGCATCAAGAAGGCATTTTAGAATGAACATGTAACAGAAACAGACGGAATGGGCAGGCTGAATTAAAAGATCAACAGGAGTCTATGATACGCCTCGGTATCAAGCTTGAACGGCGTAGAGTGCTTAAGGTATGAGTAGAAGGATATGGAGAGAACGCCTTCCTAGGCCAGGCGGGCTGAACAGAGCTGGAACAGAAAACGACGTAGCTTGGCGTTGGTCGGAAGGCTGGTGTCTGATCGCGTCCCCCATCTGGTATATGATGGACGTTGCCGCCTTTTCGAGGAGATTTGTTGGGGTTTAAATGCAACTGTATGATTGGATCCGTTATGCGAATCTTACGCGAATAATAAGACCGCTTTTTGACAAAAAACAAACAAAACAAAGTCCAGCCGCGAGTACACTGACGAAAGTGACAAGAGAGCGAAGCCACAGCCTGAAATTGAGACCAGCATTCGGAGGAGATGCCGCGAATTGCGATGGCAGAAACTGAATCGCGCTAAGAGAAGTCATAGGACTTGACGTAGAGGATGTGTTGCAAGCCCCTGCAAGATCCCGAGCCGAGAGGTCTGCTTTGTAATGGGCGCAGAGGAAGAGAGAGGAGAGGGCGAAAGGGATGAGAGTTACAATAGGCAGGCATATTGACCGAAGTTGCAAAGAACGGTATGTTTGGCTGCGGCGTACAAAGTCCTAGCTGCATGCTGCACGATGGCCTGTACTGCAGTCTGTGGCCGGCGCATAGGTAGTTTTCACAACAACCAGGCGCAGGGATTTCCCCATAATAATCAAATAATAAATTGACAGGTCGCTCGGAGACGCTTCGATGCGCGTGCCGTAATCGAATCGGATCTCATTGGCAGTTTTTGGGCCTCCTCACAAACGGACCTCACCGCGCCGTCGAGGAGTCCATCATCTTGAATCTTGACTGGGCAGACTGGAGTCGGGGGCTGCTTTGGTTGCCGATTACAGAGTGCACATGCGCGTACTCCTTCCTGTGAGTCGCAAAGCAAGACTAGATGATGACGAAATCGGTCGAGCAGGCTGCATGAATAGAGTCTGGTTGTCCTGTGAGAATCGACGGGGTGTTCGGGCTCGAGTTGGGTGCCAAGCTCTGTCATCGAGCGCTGCATAAAAAGATGTTCCTACACTGGTTCGAAGGTAGAGATGACTGTGCTACAGTATGTATGTACATGTAACCGTGAAGACTGTTGGACCATTGTGGGCAAAGATTCAGCGACTTCAGCGGTGAAGTGGTTCGGGGACAAGCAGGTACAGGAGGTACCTAATGTACTTAGGTACATATGTACCTTCGCAGGATGGCCCGTTGCCCGCCCGCCCGCACTCCACCGCACAAGGGGGCCTTGGAAATGTTGAGCTAATTCCAACGGGGATCACAGATCGTCCACATAAACTTACTTCATGTACGTGTGCATGTACATATACGCACATAGCCGAAAAGTTGGAACGACAGAGGCTGTACAGGGTACCTATGCTGACGCGAAGGCGTTTTAGGTACAACAGTTGGTGTTGACTCTTAAGTACCGCGGGCGGCCTTGTGAAGCCGCCATTTGCCATCGTCTCCAGTCGATCGCAGCTGTCGCAATGCACGCCCCTTGGACCCTGGTCACCATCAAATCGACAATGCCGCGTTGCTTCTTGTCGGCGTGCGATGCTCCGATAGGGCCATGAGGGATGTACATGTAACATAGGTATTAGGAACGGTGAATTAGGATGATATGATGGGGTCTATGGGATGTACATACATATGTACCGTACCGTCTAAGCCGTCTACCACGCTTGGCACGTGCGACTCGCTCCATCCAAGTTATTGCACTGCCGTAAAAATGTTGGTCAAGCAGCCCATGGTTCGCGCACGATGATTGGCGGCGATGCCGTCACCTTCGGCCCAATCAGACAGAGAGGCAACCTTCACGCTTCGGCTTGGTTGCCCGCCCATTCTTGTTCTGCACCACGGACGGACTTGCGACATCTTCAACAAAAGAAACAAAATTGTTCGCTTCTTGTCCACGTCTTGTGGCTCGCTCGGCTGCGTGTCTCGCCGTGTCTCGCCTTGTCTCGCCTTGTTCGCCTCGTTCGCCTCGCAGAGCGCATTGAACTACATACCTAAGCAAACGCCATGCTACTTCAATCCCGAATCTTCTCGCAGTGACTAGAGATTGACGTCAAGGGATTGACAGTGATTTCGTGTTTTGCCGAGACAGGCCGAATGTTATGTTGCGACATGTTGCACCAAGAAGAAGCTGGAGGGGGAACTCGTCTCCGTCGATGTGCATTTTGGTTCGACCTGAGCAGGCAGACCCCCTTGATATTCGTGTGAAAGCGAGCTGAAAGCTGCAGGTCTCACGACAGGCGATGAGTTCATGGGCAAACGCGTCTCAACACGGCTTGTGCGGCCCATGGACTACTGTATGACTTGCATACGCTGGGTCGAAGCATTCGAAGGGATCGCAGAAGCGAAGACATGCATGCTATACTGGTGGTAAAGGCACGATGCTCCCTCATAATACATATCTTGACAATGGACATCAGTTCGGAGCCAAGATGGCACAACTTGCGTAGCTTGAGCAGAGAACTTTGGAGCTTCGCACTTTTCAAATCGTGGGTATAGACACCTTTGTACCTCCATACACATACCTAGGTACGTTGAAAGCTCACCGACTGCAGAATATGTATGTTGCGAGACCCCTGGACTTATAATAACGACACATAGCATTTTACGGCATGGACATTCTGCTAACTATATGTATTATTCTCCATCCGTCCGTGCGTGATCCAAGACATCGGTTATCCAGATTCATGGCAATTCTTCTGCGCTTTCTGAATTAGACCTCTCTTTCATGCTCCATCTTTCTATCGCCGGAAATGCTCAGCTTCTGCACCATTGGCTTCGCCACGAGAACTATCAATTGTTGCCTGCCTCGGGTAGACGAATCTATCTGTTATAGGCTACAGCTGTACTTAGGTATGTAACTACGTACCTACTGCTGTAGCCTGTGACAATGCAAGGCGAGGTCCGACTATGATGCGAACAGGGGCTGTCTGCAAAACCATTGGCCGAGCTTGGCATGTCCGATGAGTCGTCGGTTCTGACGGAGATCCTGGGATTTAATAAATAAGCACACAGGCAGCGTGTACATACCTACCTACCTAATTCCGTCTCACCCCTACCCACTCGCATTGTCCTAGCTGACTGCAATTGAAGTGCATAGTAGGGCGGCTGCATGCTTTTTTTCGCTGCCACTGCTGTATCCTGGCGTTTAAAGCAGTGAAAATCTGGCATGACAGAGGGCCGCGACTAACTCTGCAGAACTTGCTACATATATCTGCGATATTTGCCTAGGGGAACAATCTAGCGCATGAGATCGTGGGGCCAAATACATCAACCCCCTGATGTCATGTTGGCCGATTCGACGAACACTGACCGCATGCCCCAGGCCTTTCCACGTGTTCAATGGTCCGACAGCGCATTATGTGCCATGCTCTGAATAAGGACGAGATGCGCATGACATTTGAGCATTGTGTGCTTCGGCAAATCAGTGGGTGCCGGAAGGAAGAACATCTCGTGCTGTCATCACACACTGTGAATTCTAGAGTGACACAGGTAGTATGTAACTGCACTCAAGTCTCATGCCATACACCGGCATGCTGTATCACAGAGAAAACAGGGGCAAGGTCCGAAGCGAGCCGCACCAAGATCTGGGAAATAATAGGTACCAAATTCAGCTTTTAGGATAACTTTTTCTTGATCAGAAATTGCTAGCCTTGGCTCTTCCATCCGCCTGGCATGAAGAACCAACCAAAGAACTCAAAATAGGACAAACAAGTACATACAGGCTACAGCCGAGGCAGATTCGCTACGGGACTTGTTGAAGGAGGTCTCGGAGAGCCTATATAACATCGACAAGCCCGACGAAGATCACTCTAGGTACCTATCATGCCGGGTGATGAAGAAAATTCGGGTCGTGACGCTCGGCATGATGCATCTCCAGCAGGTCATGGATTCAAGCGTACCACCGTCTCGGCATACCCATCACCGTTGTCAAGTTGAAGAGTACCGGACAAATAAAACACTCCGAAGCGTGAATGCCAATCCGTTACACCACATCATTCGGAGCGGCAAATAATCACAGCTGCAGGCTGCAGCCCGTAGCACTGCGGGCATAAATGCACTGCCTTGTTCTCCGATACAGGGAATCATGCATCCCGTACGGAAGCGCCGTGTCAATCCGAGCAAGAGAATGAAAAATCGGAGAAGCTTCTCAAGTTAGCCTAGCCTGTAGCCACTGGCCAGCGAA
This sequence comes from Claviceps cyperi, assembly GCA_018360075.1. Lineage (NCBI taxonomy): Eukaryota > Fungi > Ascomycota > Sordariomycetes > Hypocreales > Clavicipitaceae > Claviceps > Claviceps cyperi. The sequence goes on from SRPQ01000145.1 coordinate 27,335, forward strand.
TTGAGTCCGGCCAAGGTAAAATGGTAAGAGTCCGAAGAATTATCCACAGCATCAAAGCATCTTGACAGAAGAAAAAAATCAAATAAATGTTTCTGGCTCAGATGATATCACGTCATGCACCTTGTTGCACGGCCGACGTTATACCGTGGCACTCAGGCACCAAGCTGGCCAAGCCAAACCCCGATGCATATCATAGGCAAGCTAATGCAAAGAAGCGTCGCCATCAACTTCTACTGCTTTCTTTTTTTGGATTTAATGTATACATATACATATTAATGATTGACTAGTTCCCACTCATTCAAAGATAGAAAAAAGGGGGAAACGGCCATCTTGCTTGATGATAGGAGTGATGTGTCTTGAGCACCAGACGTTCATGGAAAGAATGTGGAGATCTTCTGTGTGGGGGCACTTATTCGCTGTAGCTTTTGATGTGCCAATGCTCTTTCTCTTGGTGGCACCCCTGCCCTGATCTATATTTGTGCTAGGCTATGTGGTGTACCGTGTACATATGGGATATGTATGTAGTAGGTAGGAGGTACCTAAGATAATTGGGTGGACTTATTCTGCGGCGCATGTTGAAGCCTTGGAGGGGACCACCGACCAAACAGCAAAGCACCCCACGGTCTGGTAGTTATTCAGGTTTTCGGTAACGGCCTCAATAATTGATATTATTGGAGAGATTTCTTCCATCCGTCACCATTGCGGCGCGTATCTGTCCATTGAGTCTCACCTCCGAGTTGCATGCCGAGACACAAAAGTCAAGGTCCAGGAACAGTGGTCCAAGACGATCAACGCACACAGGAAAAAAAAATTAAAAAAAATGAGAGGCAGACGTTTCGCATGGAAGAAGAAAAAAACGACACTTTGCTTGATTCTCACGAATTACGTTACAGAGTCCCGCCCTCCCATGGAGGTTGTGTATCCTACTCACGCTCACATCATCTTTCCCCCTAATCATCCACCATGCTCGTCTGGTCTACATGCGCCATTACTCCAAATACCAACGCCATCGAAACCTGTTTTCTTAATGTTCTTTTTTTCCTATACTTTTTTGTTTGTATTTTTGTTTGTGTGTGGAAATACGCCCGTTCATTCCTCGTTGTAAACACAGAAAACATGAAGCCTGAATGAGGATGGATGATTCTTTTATCCCATCGTCCGCTCAAACAGCTTTGGGGTAGCTGGAACGGAAGAAAATTATCTCTGCCTCGTCTTTGTCTTTGCTGTCCTATAGTGAGCGTTTGCAGCTTTTCTGTCCGAGAAAAAGAGAGGGAGAGGGAAGAAACTTTCTCCAGTCATGCACCAGCATAAAAAACAATCATGAGTCCTTTGTTCGTAAAATCAGTGACGCAAGGAAGATCATTTTCTCCTCAAGAGCTTGCGAATCGGGCGGCTCTCTTCTCAGCCTTGGCTCTATCGGCAGCGCTAAGCGTATCACCCCCATGCCCCTTGTCGCTCTTGTTGCTGCTGTTATTGCCGCGACCGCGACCGCCCTGGCGGCCTCTTCTGTCTAAGCTCTGGCGCTTCCCGGAATGATGATTGCCATCACCGCCGGTAGCACGGCCGCGACCACGCTTCAACGGCCGCTCCGGAAGCGCAGAATCTAGTCCCGAAGAAAGCTCTGACTGGTCAAGGCCGAACCGCTTGGCCCGTTCTGCGCGCTGCTTGGCTTCGTCATCGTCCTCAAGGCCAAACCTCTTGGCTCGGTCGGCACGCTTTTTGGCTTCGTCTTCGGCGGCGGTGGATGGCAGGCCCATTGCAAAGGAAGGCGCAGGTGCGGCAGACTTGGCGACTTCAGCTGACGTCTCTTCTACTGACTGGTCGGCTCCTGTGACGGGTGCCGCAGCCCCTGCTGACTTGGCGGACTGTCCTGACTTCGACGCGGCGGCCGGGAGTGCGGCATTCCCAACAGCAGATTTGGAGGTGGTGGCCTCGTCGTCACTGTAGGTAATCTCGTCTTCTTTGTCATCTGTGTCATGTTGTTAGATACGTTGTCTTTCCCAGCCGTAGCTCACTCTATTCAGCTTCTTCGTCCAGGCGCCGTGTACGAGCAGGAACGGAAGCTCTACATTGGTACCGGTCAGGAGGGGCACATACCTAGCTTGGCAGTCGTGGGTGCTTCTGAATTCTTCTTTACATCGTCTTCCTGCAATCGCGCGATCAGAGCTTGCTTGTTTCCGGTCTGGAGAAGCTTGCGCTGCCCTAGCATGGCCTTCAGGTCAGGGACCTTGAAGGTGCTGTAGTCTGCCATTTTGATGGGAGGTTTCTCTGGGCGGGATCTTGAGGAGTAGTTGCGGCGGCAGATGCACAGAAGCCGGGACAGATTCGTCGCGATGCTGTCTGCTTGTGATGCGGTTAGGTGCGGTTAGGGCGGCGATGGCACACGATGCGACGTCAATCGCGGCACTCTGCGGAGAGAGAGAGGCAAGGACAGAGAATCAGAGCAATCCAGTGAGTCTCGCAAGGTCGTCACTAGTAAGAGCGTGCGTGAATGAATTCGGTCAGGCTATCGCGGATTCGGATGCTTGAGGAGTTGATGTGGCTCGAAGAACAGAACAAGGGAAGCTCCCGAGTCCCAGCAGCTTCACCTGTGCGCCGTTGTTCCTTGGGGCGTTATGCGGCGGGGACAGGCCGGCTCAGCAGCTCGACCAAGCCGGTTAGTCATCCGCGCTGTGTGGAGCACAAGGGTCGATTTACTACGGGGCTAGAAAGTGAGCCTACTCCGTACCTAGTACGTATGTACAACAAAATTAAATGTATCTAACTACCCCGTACATGATGAATGTAATTCTTGCGAACATTGTCCAATAAGTTTTCTTCTGTCATCAAAGAGGAGCAAAGCACAGCATCAATACCGACGGGTGCATGTTTATTCTGGGTAAAAAGCAATCATTCCGGCGCCGTCTCGTCTCTGCCAGTGTCATCGAGTTTCGCGGCCAGTTGATCCGAAGAGAATGAATTCTCCAAATGGCCCAAGATTTCCACAATGCCCTGCGCTTCTTGTCTCGCCTGACCCTGAGCTTTGGAAGAAACCTTCTCTACTATAACTTCAATAAGTGACTGGGCAGCCTCCTTGGCGCCGGCGGTCTGCTTGCCAATAATGCCCGTGTCACCCTGAGCATCAATCTGTGGCTTTACTTCCAAGAGAGAATCAGACAGCAGCTGCGCTTGATCTTTGAGCTCTAACACGGGACCACCCAGGAGGAGCGACGATGTAAAAGATAGCTTGTTGAGCGCGGAGATGGTCTCTATACCGGATGTGATGGTCGAAGCGATGAGATGAAATGCCTCGACCAGGGGGGCAATGGCCGGCCCGGTTTCCTTGATGACGGCGCAGAGGTTGTCCACCCGCCCTTGGACCTGGCGGAGGACGTCGGTGATGGCATCTAGCTCCGGAGAGGCGGGAGCCAAGGCGCCGAGGATGGAGCTGAATTTCATAATGAGGTGCTCAGAGACTGGAGTCGATGGTACGAGATGGCAGACTTGAGGATGTGAGACTTGGAAGTTTTGCCTGCGTGTTTTTTGTGTGGCTGCCAATCGACGAAGTGAGGGTTGAAGAGGCTTTGAATGTAAAGCGATATCTGGGCCACGGCATGTCGTTTATATTAAAGGACGAAGGATTCACGGGGGCGAGGGTGACTTGAGATGGCATCACTGATGAATGATTGTCCCACGGGGTACATAGGAGCACTTTCATGCCAAATGCGTTTGTAGACGCTTTTCAAACAGGGATCCTGACGCCAGGGTAACCCCCATCCATCATGATTCATTTGTATCGACGACTTGCCTTCTCGTTGCCAAAAATCAAAGTGGGCCCAGAGGAAACAGTGTTACAAGTTGCAAGTTGCCTGCAGCCTGCCCTTCTGCCCTTGCATTGTGGAGCTGCGGAACGGTGGCCATGGTCTCCTATCGCAAGTTCTGAAGTCATCCAGACAAGCCCAAGCCGACGAGCTTTCCCCTCGCCACATAACTCATGTGTGGACGCCTCGAGCAACCCACGACAGAGCAACAAAGCAGTAAGCAGGCGACTCTCCTCTATCCCAGGCCAGCCTTGGAGCCGCCATCGTCATGCCATAAGCTGCTTCCCAGCGACGCCAAGACTGCTGGCGTATTCAGGACCTTCAACCAGCAAACTTCAATTCTTGACCCTCAACTCCCAACGTTAGCCCGTGTCGAGCGTCTTCTCTCTTCGGACTGCAGCCGCCCTGTTCGGATTCCAAGCGCGGCCGCTGACGCCCCAGGGTGTCCGTGGTCCATCCGCCACCCATCGCCATGATGACACGAAGAATTGTGCGTGCTGTCCCCCTTCGACCGAGAACCGCGCGCATGTTGTCTGTGAATTACTCGAAGCTAACTACAGCTACTGCATCACTTACGTACAGGTTCGCACTCTCACCCAGCTAGGAGCCGCCTTTATATTTACCCTCGTCGTCGTTTTCTTTCTCGACCGAAACTACCGCGTCCTCCCCAATGCCATACACGGATACATGCCCACGCACCATCCGGGACTCGTCATTACGGATATAACCATAGCGACCTGCTCGAGCCTGAATCTTTTTGCGTCCTGCGAGCTCGACCCAGCGGTCTGGCATCGCGTCGACAAGGAGCTGTATCTTGGACGAGCATGGACTACCACAGCCTACCTGTACATCAGTCGCAAACACGAAGAGGATCTAACGGCCGATGACAAGGTTGTCATGGATTTGTCCGTGGGGAGACTCAACCCGGGACAGGCGCAGGAGGGAAAAGCACCCAAAGCGGACGAGCAATGGGAATCTCGCTCTGGCGGGCTCTGGATCAAGCGATCTAGTAATCGAAAGTCGAGCGACTCCAGCGACGCCATCACGGATGTGGATGTGCTGTTCGGGGACGATGCTGTCGAAGCCCGCGACGGCTGGGCTATCACTGGAACGCAGCTGCTCATGAACACTGGCGGAACGCTGCTGAGCATTCATCTCAGCGTACATCGAGGCACACCCAAGGAGCGCAAGAAGCCCAAGCCTCGTATTCCGGATAACGGCCGTTTCAAGATTATGCAGATTGGAGATTTGCATCTGAGCAACGGCGTGGGAGAGTGTCGCGAGCCCGTTCCTGATGGGTACGCCGGCGGTAAATGCGAGGCAGACCCGCGTACTCTGGATTTTGTCACCAAGATGCTGGATGAGGAGAAGCCGGATTTCGTCGTCCTCAGTGGCGACCAAGTCAATGGAGATACTGCGCCTGATGCGCCAACCGTACGCATTGTTTCCAATGTCAAGTTTCTGCAGTCAGGCAACTAACCCTTCCTCTCTCTCGCCTAGGCCATCTTCAAAATCACTTCCCTCCTCAGCAAGCGCAAGATCCCCTACAGCGCAATATTTGGCAACCACGATGACGAGGCCACCATGTCTCGGGCCCGACAAATGGCTCTCTACGAAACCCTGCCTTTTTCGCTATCCCGAGCTGGTCCTGCCGACATTGACGGTGTGGGCAACTACTACATTGAGATTCTCGCCCGCGGCGGCTCTGACCACTCCGCCCTCACAATCTATCTCCTCGACACGCACTCGTACTCGCCCGACGAGCGCAAGTACCCCGGTTACGACTGGATCAAGCAGAATCAGATTGACTGGTTCCGGAAAACAGCCGTCGGTCTCAAGCACGCCCATTCGCAGTACAGCCATCGACACATGGACATTGCCTTTGTGCACATCCCACTTACCGAATACGCCACGCCGGAATTACCCCGCGTCGGTAACTGGAAGGAAGGCGTCACAGCCCCTGTATATAATTCCGGCTTCAGAGACGCCCTTGTCGAGCAGGGCGTCGTCATGGTCAGCGCAGGACAGTACGTGCAGCACCTTGTTCGCCACTTTTCCCCCCTTCTGCCCTCTCTCCCCCCGTCTTCTTCTCTCGTCAATGTCTCTAGCTCACTGTTCTAGCGACCACTGCAACGACTACTGCCTCCTCTCCCTCGAGAACGTAACTACACCGGCGCCCCAGAAGCCAACGCCCCCGGACCAGCAACCACCGCCGCAGGTCCAGAAACCAGCCCTGTGGATGTGTTATGCTGGAGGCGTCGGCTTCGGCGGCTACGCCGGCTACGGAGGCTACGTCCGTCGCCTGCGCGTCTTCGAAATAGACACCAACGAAGCGCGCATCCTGACGTGGAAGCGCGTCGAACACGGCCAGACAGCCGATCGCATCGACCAGCAGATTATTGTCGATGGAGGGAGACCTGTGCCGCCACCCGTGCCGCCACCACCGGCCTCAAAGGAGGCGCCTGCGGAGCCGCCCCCGCCGGCGGTTCAGGATGTTCATGAATGAGAAACTATGGAGAAGACATGATTTTATGACCAGGCGAATGTGCGGTTCCAAGGGGAAACGGCGGCAAAAGAAAAAAACGAAAGAGTTACGCCTGCTGTTTGGAATCACTCAATATTTTACTCCATACCACGCATCGGATGTCCACGGTGCATGCTCTACGGACACTCACTGGCTGCGGAAGTCTCTGCACGACGCTCTCGGGCTCTTGCCCTGTTCCGTTGGTCTTCCTAGTTGAATAGTCGTTAAAAAAATACATATACCGACTTTTGTTGATTGGCATGCGTTTGCATGCATACTCTTTATCTGACCTTCCGACGGAACGACACCTGCCGTGATGGCTGTGATGGAGACGTGGCACGGGCTTGAATAGGCTGGCGAAGGTGCAAACTGCGATGCTATCGCCAGGTGAACATAGCAAGTGTCGCCAGCGCCTAACGTGTACATGACACGTCGCCATGGACGATTGCGGCTCAAGATTGAGGCGCGAGGGCGATGGGACTTCAGCTATGAAAACTCCTCATCGGCGCCATGCAGATTGGCGGCAACTTGCAAGGCCGTGCTAGATGACCATGTGAATGATGCCGCCGCGTAGCTCGCTGAGGCTGCAAGAACAGAAGGCTCGGTATGCCTTGGAATTCGTAATTCTCCGGTCGTTGATGTGATTTCTAAGCATCTTTGGTTGAGGCTTACCTCAGGACTTGTGATATAGGCCGTAGATTTTCTTGTTGTTGGTTTACCTGCCAAATATCGTCTCAATGCCCACGATTCGACATGGTCTTTTAGATTCTGCCAAGACCTTGCATGACGGCAGCTTGTTGCTTTCGCTCGGGGTTCACTCCAGGTCCCAACAGGGAATAACATGAAAGGCATGGGATGAAGGATTCCGCTCATGTATAGCCGCAAGGTCACTCGATGCCTCAGCCACACTTGCCGTTATCCAAGAGCCAAGACTTGAGAACTATAATGATTCCTCAGCACTGAGTCAGAAAGTCCGTCAACAGCCGCTCCAGCACTCCTCCGTGATAAAACTGCCATACAAAGAAAACTCTCGCTTTTGCAAGAGAGGGCAAAAGAAAGGGGATATCTACTCCTACGTCATAAAACGGTGGCTCCTCTACCACACCGAAACCCAAATACCTACCTACGGCCTTCACGTTCCAATTCCCGAACAACAGACTTAGCAATTTCCATTTACTCGCACATACATAAATCTTACCACCCTCTCCTCCTTCCCCTCACCAACACACCAAGCTTGTCCAGCCTTTCCTCCTCAAAAAAGTCCTCACTCTCATACATCTCCTCTAACTTCCAGCTCGTCGACGCAACATCCTCATCTGAATACAACCCCAAATCCAGAGCCGCTTTCTTAATCGCCAGGATCTCCAGATATAAACGCTCTGCTTCTTCAAAGAGCTGCACGCTTGCAGCTGTCCGAAGGACCGTGTATTCCGTGTGTCTTATCCGGGAACCATCTCGGAACGCTCTCTGCCCCTGAGTTTGGAATATGCTGAGCAGTAGGGACGATGTTTTCCGGGAGGGATTCGTTGGTATCGCGGCGGGAGTCTTTGCCAGAGATTGGGCATGCAGCCGTGTAGAGAGCGCCATGTTCTCCATGGCCATTGTGTAGAGGGGATGGGCTTTTCCGAGCGTAGGAGCCATGGCGAAGATGTCTTTGCAGATGTTGGCGAGGTCGTCGAGGGCTTCGAGAGTCATGTTGTCGTGGGGGCCGTACATGTGCAGGTAGGATACATAGACTCGTCTGTAGAGGGCTTGGGCTTCTTCGAGCTTCCCGCGTTGCTCGAGCGTTGTGGCTAGGTTTTGTATTGTGCTCACGGTGGAGGGGTGTGTTGGTCCGAGGGTGGCGTCTTGCTCGGACTTGAGCGTTTGGTATTCGTCTGCTGCGAGGGTAAGGTCCTCTTGAGAAGTGGCGGTGGCTGCTCTGGCTAAGACAACGCGATGCTGGAGAGCTTGGTCAAGGTGGGGGATGATGTTAATGTCTGTTAGGATTCCACAGCTCCTATCGGGCCTGCCCGCCTTGTTTAGAAGGGGCGATAGAGACAGAACGGTCTCGATGCGCTCGCTCAGATCCATCTTGTTGGAGTTTTGGCACAGCGACAGCTCGAAGCATCCGATGGCTTGGTCAAGCGCACTTTGCGTCATGCAAACTTGCCCTAAGACATTCCATGCGATCTCGCAATCGTCTTGCATCGCGTCAAGAACGCTAGACCATTCGTCGAAACAGGTTGTGGCGTGGATGCCCATGATTTTGCCAAAATCGTTCATGTCCTGAAACGAAGCTGACTGGACTTCCTTATGCCTGATGCCATCGATGCAGAAGCTACATGCCATCCAGGCGTAGTCTAACCTTTCATCGTCTGTGAGCGTCGAGCGAACATGATCTCGAACTTCTTTATCCACCACAAAATAGTCCAACAAGGTTGGTCCTTGAGAGGAGGACAGAGAAAACGGCAGAGAAGGAGTCGATGAGAACCTATCAACGGGATTAGCCGGCACTAGGATAAGATTTTGATCGAGAAGATACTCCAGGGTCTCATGAAGAAGCTTAGGAACCTCTTGGAAGACTAGATACACGACGTCAGGAAGGTCCAAAGCTCTGTCACTGTGCAACCTTTCATTCTCAGCGTACCTGTCAAGCTCCTGAGAATGGCCCTGCATCGCTCCGGCGCCAGTTCGGGTGGCAAGCAGTATCCAAATAGCACAGCTGGTATGACTGAGGCAGACAGCATAGAGCTTATTTGCAACACGGTCTTGGCTAAAGGAGACTGGTGAAGCGTAGAACTCAATAGGTTCAACGGTACTCTTGACTCCATCAGGTATTCCGAAATGCTCAAGCCTTTGACCTTCATCGTTGCGACCGCTCTGGCTATATCTTCTGGATGAAATGCAAGTTGCCGCGAGATCTTCGATGTCGCTTCCGCTGGTTCGATGAGTTTTAACAATGACACCTTTCAACAGCAAATAAAGCATGAATCTGGATGGAATTAGGGCCTCTTTCTTCTACATATCACTCACCTTGAATTGTATTCTGCGCTGCTTCTTCGCCAAGAACAACTCCAAGCAGACTGATGGCTTCCTCTTCCTCCATGGCACCAACGCGCAGTGCTTCCCCCCAAGGGCAGCAGTATTCATCTCTGGAGGTAAAAATGAGTCTCCCAGACACTCTGAGGGGAATGAAATCCACGATATCATACGAGGAACCCACATTGTCGAAAACAAGTAGCCACCCGACATTGTCCGGACACAGAAACCAATCCCTGACGACGCGCACTATGGACCGAATTCGTGGCGTGTCAAGCTTCAGGATACTCTTCACCTTGAGCATGTCCTCGAGGCCTGCGAAACCCAGACCCTTCTCCACTTCGCATCGCGGCGTGTCTTTTGCGTAGTGTCTGACGATAATATCAGCAAGTTCGAGATAGCTAGCGATGACAGTCTCTCGGCTTTCGGCTCGAATCCAGAAGGCAAAGGACAAATGGTCCCGATTCTTTTCCACGTAGTGTCGAGCGAGAGTAGACTTGCCGACGCCAGTTGGACCCCAAATGTTGGCGATGGCTAGCTTCGTGCCCGAGGGATCTCTATCGCCGGATAGTATGTGCTCTAGTCGCTTGAGGAGCTCTTCCCGAGGGACAAGGGTGCTTGACTCGTGGGGTATTCGGTACGGTATTGAGAAGCCTTGTTTGGAAAGATACTCGAGGCGGTTCACTTTAGTAGTCTTAGCTTTATTCTCTATAATCTTCGGATTTTAAACAAAATGATCGCATGTACAAAGTCAACAGAAAATTTTGAGTGCCCGTAGTGGAGAAGCTTACCTGCTGTAAAGGACGATGTTCTCCTCTTTGTATCAACGTAGCTTGAGGTTTCGTTCGTGTTGAGCATTTCGCGAAACTTGTCAATGAAAGTTTGGTAGTTGGTATCGCGGCCATGGAATCTGATGAGTTCTGAGTGGGTGGCCTGCAGCCCAATCTGAGATCCATCCGAGCCAGTAATGGCATCCTTCTGTTCCACCACGTATTCATCACTTGACTTCTTCGTCTCATAGAAAGAAAGTCTGGGCAGGTCGACAGCAACGGCTTGGAAAGCTTCCATTTGCTGCGCAAGCCACTCCATATCACTAGCAAGAGGCTCCTCCAACACGGAAGGCTTTTTGGCTCGTGACTCACCACCGTCTTCGGCAAATCCAGAAGTTGTTCTGCGTATGACGCGCATCAAAGGAGATGACAAAGATGGCGAGGGCGGCGCAGATGACCTACTAGCCGACAGCGTACCAATAAAGGCTACTCCCGAGGTGGACAGCTCAATGTCTTTCAGGTCTGGATCAGCAGCCTCACTGGAGATAATCAGAGCGCGTTTGACGATCCATCCGCCGAGGCTGTGCGCAATGAAGAATAGGGGGCGTCGATGGGTATGATCCCGCCGTCTACGAGCAGTAAGCAGCTTGGCGAGGTCAAGCGCTTGGCCGTGGACCACGTTGCGCACAATGTATGAAAAGCTGATCCCGTCGGACAAGTAGCCAAAGGCCATGATGCGAGCATTGGGAATGTCGGCGCCTAAAAGCTCCTGGAGCCATGGCTTTGCCTTGCGCGCTTTGGAATCCCAGGTGGTCCAGGAGTGGAATCCTTGGCCGCCGAGGCCATGTACTGCCACGATGCTATTTTGCATTAGAATCGGCTTCCCATGTCACGCGAAGTCTATTTTCAAAAAACCCACTCGATTTCTGCATCTTTGGGATCACAGAGAACGTGCAGTCCATTGAATTCAGTATCGTTGTGTTTGTGTCTCGAGACGGCTTCACGCGCACGAGGGATCAGGCCTCGAAGAAGGTCCAACCTATCCATCCAATTTGCACGCTATTATTTGAACAAGTTGAATGAGTTGTGTGCAAGTTTGCCGAGGTTTTGGTTTTTAGCTTTTTTAGTGTCCTTTGGGTAGTTCATAAGACAGAGGACATGAAGCAGTCGACTCGCACAGAGAGACCACGTCGCCGACCAAGATCGAAGAGCCGGGAAACACGACGCCAGAAGCAAACGTCTCTCGAGACGCGGAGATGATGGTCAAGGAGGACCAGACAAGCCGGTGAAAGAGAGGCAGACATGAATGCAATGGAAGCATGAGGCGTAGGCTGCCAGGGAGCCGATATTCTACTGTAGATTGAAGACGTTGCGTGAGCGAGAGATGGTCGAGGCCACTGTCTAATTTCAGAGCCTCACACAGCTTACTGCGTAGCGCCCTGCGACATGCGACCAATAGCGCCGCCCGTTGTGCTCTACGGAGTACCTAACGCAACGCCAAAGTTGGCGTATCAGCCCGTCGAGCCGTCAGCCACCAACATGGCAATAACCGCCCACGTGTGTGGATAGCCTCGTCCGCGTTGTCAACTTGTCCAGCTCGATCCATCATTTTAGCTCTGGGAACTTTGAGCGCTAAAAGCTAAAACTCGATTATGTACTCGTGACTCGTGAGTCGTGGGTGTAACCCAGAACGGGCACCACATGTACATGAGGTATGCATGTGGTTGGTACGGAAATTCAAGAGCAAAGTCCGGTTTTCGTCGTCTAACATCTTCTTCTCGGATCCGGGATTCCCGCACCACTAAATGTACACAGTGGGACTCGGGAGCCATTCTAGGCTGCACTGTAGTCTGTATGTCGTCGCGCGCCTCAAATCACATGCAACACGCCACTCAGCCACTGTGTGATGGATTCACAGCTGATGCTGCAACGTGATGCTCGACGAGGAAGGAATAATGTTGAGTCATTTGTATCAGATTTATCGACAGAAAACCGGTGCGCCAGTCTTGGGACGCCTGGGGCACCACTAGACCGTATGGTAAGAGCAAATCGTAAAAACAAATTGCTGTGATCGCGTTGGTGTTGCTTAAACACATGCGAACATGAATGGTATCATGAAAAATCAATAGCAAAGAGCAAGGCCAAAAACAGAAAACAGCCAGCAACCCAACTACCCCCATGAAAAACGCATCCTTAATCGAAGAACGGGTCCATGCCCAACTCCTCGGCTATTCGCTCATACGCTTCATATTGATCCCTTTCCTCCTCGGTCAGCTCAATGGTAGGGGTAGCCACACCGCCCATGAAGTTGTTGATGGTCCCTCCGTCGCCCTCATGAGGTAGATCTCTCATTTCAGGCCAGTGGTCGGCGCGGTCCATAACAGCCAAGCCGTGCTTTTCACCCTGGAAGACGCGCCGCAACTTAGCCCGCGCCCCCGTCACTTTGACAAGCTCGATCTTGCGATAGCCCATAAACACAATCGACTCTCCCTCGTAACACGCCGAATGTCCTCTTTCACGAACGACACCGACCCTGGCTCCGGCACCTACGTAGATGCCCAGGCTCGGGTCGAGGGGTACTCGGGCAGAGGCGCCGACGGCGTTGCTCGAGCCGTGAGACTGCGTCTCCTCGAGATTCAGGAACGTGACAATATCCGTGATGAAGTACCCCACGCCGTGGTTTGACTGGAGCAGCTCAAAGAGTTCGTCAAAGTACTGCTTGTGATGGAGCAAGTCTTTGAACTTCTCGCCAGGACAGTCCATGTGCCAGACGCGCGCAATCGTGGCCATGTTCTCCGTACTCCTCTCTTTGGCTCGGTCGATAAAGGCATCGATTATATGCGAGACGGTGGCTTTGAGTGTCGCGTCGTGAATGTTCTTCTCCCAAAAGCGCACGTTGTGCACTTGTATTGGCTTAGGATCCAGGTCTGGCACTAGCTCCTTCGGGAACTTTGTTGATCGATAGGGAATGCGGCTCTCGGTGGGCACATCGGGATATTTGATGACGCTACCCATGAGCTTGTCGCGGTATTCGGATGCATCAAGCCGGGGTGATATGAGCCATAGGCCTTTTCTACGCTCTGCCTGCGTCATGTTGGTAGTTGGGTGCGTTTGGTAGTTGGCACGGAGCGATGGCAATTGCAAAGACAGAGGGAAGTCTTTGGGAAGAAAAGAGACTGCATTCACGATAATAGCTTTATTTATGTCCGACATGCACGAAATTCTGACTCGTGATGCCTTGTTCCTGATCGCGACAACAAGGCAACTGCGATTCACCTGGTACATAGCTAATGTACATGTGACCACCCCCTACGTCCCATTTACGGTCCTAAGACTCGCTCGAGGTCACGCGCGCCACACCCTGCTCGACAGTCGTGACTTCGAGTGACATGTGACTCGTGTGTTGGGCTAGGCTCCGATACTGCACCGGGATTGCTGCGTGGAAGCTGATGGAAGCGGCTGTTGGGTCATATCCTGTGTTCCGGCCAAACCTCCATGTACATGAACATTCTCCTCGCTGGTCATCTAGTGGTCCAAGTCTTCAGTGAATTTCAGTCACGTCTTTCTCTTCTTTGGTCAAGGCCTCTGGGGGTCATGAGAACTTCCAATAGCTTGCACCTTTCGTTCGCGGTAGAACGTTACGGAATCCTGTGAGAATTGCCGCTCACCCTTTTTGTCTTTTGTCTTGTCCTTTGTTTTCTGGTGACCGAGACAGGGGGCGATAAACAATTGCTTTCTGAAGCAATCCTGGGCCTCCGTTAGTCGTCAGGATCATTTTACGACCATTGGGTTTTATTTACGAATCTACGGAACAAGAGGCCAAAACTTTCCCCTCCCGTCCCCGTCAGTCACAGCCCCCGGTCCTGGAGGCTGGCGTCACATGTGGCCAGAAGTCACGATTTCGGATTCACACTCCATTTATGATTTCATGAGTCATATGCTTGGAAATCGTGTGCATTGTGTTGGGTGTGTTTGACAGTGTTCCTAATGTACATCATCTCTGTTAGAATCTGGCTATGAAAGGCTGTGTCACGTGATCCTCAGTCATTCGGGCGGCATATACTTACCCAGATCTCTCTCAAGTTCTAGTTCATATAGAGGACTAGTTGGGTGTCGGACGTGAGGTTGCTGGCGAGTCGCAGGACGCGGACGGAAGTATTGGGGACTCGCGAATCGGGGGCGCACAGGCCGCAGTTGGCCTGCCACGGGGTTCCTCGTTGTTCGCGGAGGAGCATTTGCAGGAGC
>SRPQ01000146.1:0-41507 GCA_018360075.1 Claviceps cyperi
CCCCCCCCGATCTGCCAAGGTCGCAATACCACCATGTCATTTTTTTTGTCGCGTAGTGTTGATCGAAATCAGTAATAGCAAACAGCGCAACATTGCGAACCTGATGGTCACATTGAGCCACGAGAGAAACGTAAAACGAAGAACTCGGCACCATCTCTACACGATGCTACCTTCGTGACTGAAGCAACAGCCACAGAGCGCTAAGTCGAGCCCAGAATCTTGACAGTTCCAGAATGTCTTGTAACGTTACTCGAACTTTAGTTGAACTTTAGTTGACTTGTGTTTGCCGTCGACTCCCAAACAGCTCGGTCTAACTACTAAGAGTCGAAATGTAGTCCTCGGCGACAGAGAAACTGCTTCGCCGGTGGGATGCATCATTCCTAAGAGCCCTACTCATTGAACTCATCAACATGGCATGATAACAGAACATTGGTGAGAACTGCATGGCCAACATAGGGCGACTTGCTCTTTCCCGATCCCTTACGAATTCCAACCCCGTTTGCGCCTCCGAGACAGTCCTTCTTCAGCTGCGTGCCGCCCTAGGCTTGCACGAAATATCACGGCCTGTTGAATCTATTTAAGCAAGCCAACGAAGTGATATCGTCGACGGCCTGCCAAGCTGATGACGATTGGAAAGCTCGTTTGCGAAAATAAGACCTGTAGGCGACAGAGAGTTCTTAGTGTCATGGGATCCCGGATCACTGAGGAAGCAGTGTGATGCGAATTTTCAGTTTGGTCTCTTTATCATTCTGCCGACTTCTTGCGAGCTTCGTTGTCCCTAAGCACATATGGCTGACGTGACTACCAAGACCGCGCTCAATTCGGAGGGCTGATCAAGACATGTTGCGGAATATTGCGTCTTCTGGATCGTTCAAGACGAAGAAAGCACCGGCCGGCACTACGGAGGACACTCCAAGAAACATGAGCAGCATGCGCCGCATGGGCTTGCGGTATGGCATGACCGGAACGCGTATACCAGCTCAGAGATGATGGACTCGTGTAAAATATCTTCATAAAAGGGATGAATACGATATCAAAGCTACTGTGCTCGATTCCACCGAGGCTGTCTTGGGTTCGGGCGCCACCCTTTTGCCGGTCTCGTTCGGTCGCTTCACGGAATGGCCGGATCCTGTTTACGTTTCCGAATTCAACAAGCACATGGAGCGGCGTTGAGAAGTACGTTTGACTGAAGCAAAGACGGGTCACAGGAGAGGTCGAGGGCGATGAAGGGCTCGTCTCTTGTTAAGGGCTTGTCTCTTGTGTGGAAATGGTTTCGAAAACTTGACAACTCATGCACGAGGTGGCAACGGTTCGTGTCTATGCCGGCGCTGTGATTGACGTGTTTTGTCCGCGATACATCTACGTGTCTACGACGAGTAGGTTTTAACATGGTTTGCACCTAGTGTATTAACTCATTCATACTAAGGGTATCTGTCTTATATGGAATCACACGACCAGTGTCCACGACGTACAATGATAATAAAAGTACACGTCCCATTGTTTGCAGAGCGTCAGTCTAATGGCAGTACATGTCCCGATGTTGACAGGTACCTTATACAGCATCCCCGGACCCCATGCATTCCCCTTCTCCAATATCCTCCGTACCGTGACAGATCCATAAACCTGCAGACATCATACGTCCAAATTACGTGGCATACAACTCACTCCCTCACCATGTACCCTTCACGGCGCAGATCATACCCACAATTACCCTCTTCTTCCTCTCTGTATCACGCCATAAACTGCGTCTTGCATCGTAAAGATGAAGTGGCCACATAGGTCTTGGATCATCAATGTGACGGGTCGTCCTCAGTGTAGCTTGGGATTGAGCGTCCTTTCGGGAACGTCCTCAAGTTTGGTGCAGCAAAAGGAGCGAGCTGATGTATGCTGCATGCTAGTTACGAAAACCTCTACTGGGTACGAACTGTAGGTATGCTGGTCAGTACACATGTAGGTAAGGCAAGGAAACGTTGACGGTGGGAAGTTCTCCCCAACAGTCCACTCTAACATTCCCTATTTTTTTTTGAAAAGCTCTACTACAACTTACAAGCAAGCGTATACTTATCCTCGTCGACACATAAAGTCCCAGACTCCCAGATGCCCTCAACGCCATGCAAAGTTTTGCAAACACCGTAACAACCCCCCCCTGAATCATCACCGAACACATCAGCCATGGCAGATCCATCTCTCAAACACGTACATGTCCCCCCGTTCCGACACCTTGGGCCCCAGCGAAACGGGGACCACAGAGCACGTTCATAAAACACGGCCAGACATGCATGACGCTTGCCTCGCTGGGAGCTAGCTTCCCTAGGTAACATGCACAATGTACCAATCTCCAAGCTCCAGTTATGCCCTCTGTGACTGTCTAGATAGGTAGGTCAACGCATGTTCAAAAGTATAAACCACGCACTCACAATGCACAGGACGAATCGAAGTTCCATTCATGCACCTCTGAACAGTGAAATGAGCTGCCCACCACGCTGCACCTTCCAACGGACATGTGATGGGCGTAAATCAACGCAAAGCTCGTCTTGTGCCGCTGCATGGCTGGTTGCTGCATGGAAATGTGATAGGCGTGCCGCCGGCCCGCCGCTTACCAGCGCGTCTTATACGCGTTAAGCATGCAGCGCAAGGGCCCGAGAATGAGATAATTATGCGTGTGTGTAGGGGGCATGGCGGCAAGGGTGGCTTGCCGGGCATTACTTGGCTTGCTAGTGCGTCTGGAGTTTGAGACAAGATGGAGGCGAAAGAAGGTCAACGACAATAGGGCAGCTCAGACCAGGTCTGAGATGAACCATATATCTATACCTACATGCATACCAGAAAAGATCGGTAGGGCAGAAGACGACGGGGTCACGGACTAGAATATGGGATAGTGAAGCGTGGGCTGCTCCTCCAACCACGCGACATTGAGCACGCGAGGGCATTCATTCTCAAGGACCAGGTCGATCCGGGCAAGGGCGGGTGATACAGGCCGGGTGATACAGGCCGGGTGTGTATATACGCGCGTACAGCACAGCACATGCAGTCCGTTTTTCTCCGGCCCGTTCTCATGTCGCCCGTCCCGGGCTCCGGCCGGCCTTCGTGTGTAAGGCCAAGCAAAGAGGACGAAGCAGCTGTAGCACGGCGGGAAGGGTACATACCTACGTTACAACATGTAGGATCATGCGGGGGTTTCCATCCGTTATCATCTCCATCTCATCTCGGTTTACTTCCCGCGAGTGGACAACGGATTGCGCCACGGGATCCTTCTTACTCGACATAATATGGACGGACCTAGACGGAGGTGCCGAATCGCCTGCGCTCAGTACATACAGCCTTGACGGGCTTCAGCATGAGGAGCGGCTCTGACAAGCTTCGCCTACGTTGTATGTAATTATACGAGCTTGTCCAGGTTCAAGGTTGGTCCCAAATACACACATACCTATCTATGTAGGTACATGTACTCCGTATGACGTGTACCGTTATGGGGGGGAATAAGGCGGGGAAAGAAGGGCGGCCTACTCAGCAAAGCGGTTCTGTCTAGTTTTTCCAAGGCTTGGGCGCGCTCACCGCCGGCCTCGTCGGTGCTCAGGGCTATTTCGTCTAAGGATTCCGAAAAGCCTTGCCAAAGATCGGGAAATCGAAAGGCCATCGGCAATGTCATGCGGCAAGCGAGGCAGGCAACATGCCAAAGCACGTCTTTTCCATCAGACCGGCTTGCCGTTGCGAATCGCGATGCTGCAATTTTACTTCACAAGCCAACTCAAATCCTTCGCACACTTTAGCCGACTGCTTGGCTTGCAAGGCTTTCAAGTTTTCACACAGGTAGGTACCACTGTAGTTGTTTGGGCGGTCGCGTCGTGAAAGAGCCGTCGGCCCTGTCTTGTCTGTGCGTGTGTAGGTTTTGGGAAGAGGTTTCATTCAATCTGAGATTTTGCAAAGGAGAAGATACACCCCGGTCTTGTCTCTATCCTCGTGTAGTGTGTTTGATTTCAGGTCCGTTCTCGTCACCCAACCTCTGACGAGTTTCTCTCATCCAGCTTTGCCGGCGCTGTGCTTTTGCGGGACCTTATGCATGGATGCGAAGAACAACTACTGCCCCATTCATTCCACTGCGTGTCTAGGTGTAAAAAGAAAAAAAAATAGGATCAAGAAACAGGAAAAATCAAAGAAATCTCGCCATTTGACGTGACCTGCTGTCGACAATTACAAGCAAGGACCGATCATGCTTCAATGCTCGTACGAAGTATGCGGATCCAAGATTCTTGTCCCCTCTTCCCCTCTTTCCAGCCCGTACTACGGTCTACCTTACTTTTCCCATTCCGGCTTTTGGAAGGAGGCGGCCCTGCGTGGGAGTCTTTTTTTTTTTTTTTTTTTTTTTTTTTGCGCAGAGACGAGGTGGAGCTCCCGGAAGAGTGACGATGCCTTTTGTAGATGAGCATGGTGGTGTGCGGATCAAAATGGGGCAACGGTGGCCCTCATGTGTCGGTTATTGCCTGGAATGTTCCACATTGCATGGCTGTACCCGTGGGTGTGCACATTGGGCGTGCATGATGCTCCCGTTCCCGTAGTTGAGATCAACGAGGATCAGCGAGAATCAGCGTAAAGCAGTCAAGAGGAGACGTGTTTGCAGTTGTCTCTGCCAATGAGCGGCGCGCATAGTAGATCAAAGGATACCTGTGTACGGAGATAAACCCAGGAAAATACTATGCGCGCTTCATTCTTGGTAGAGCTGAACTGATACCTTTCCCTGGGATTCACTCTGGGAGTGTTGTCTTTCGGATTGACGCGCCCCTGGCTTGAACATGCAACGCGCCGCCACTTGCTGCATTTTCCATTCTCGCCGTCAGAGGAGCGCCACCGTTTCGCATGCAGCGGGCGCGGCTCTGCTGCTGGCTCACGAACTCCATCAAACTGACCCGTGACGTTGGGCGCAAGCCTGTGGCCCGAAACGCGGCTACCAACTTGATCAGCAGCCATGTCAGTCAGTCAGGCGAGCCGCGAGACCCCAGTCGCCTTGACGAACTAGGTATCGGGCCAGGATCGCGTCATCAAAGCTGCAATCCGGATGCGGGAAGGCGACCAGACTCCAGTATATTACAACTTTCCAGAATCCAGACAGATCAAGTGATATGTATGTATCTGGCGTCTGTGTGGCCTCGTAAACGCGCACATACGGAGTACGTACGTAACCTACCCGTGCTTCGACTTGTCATCTGAAACGCTGGCGCCGCGAACGCGTCTGCATCTCATGGTCATGGATCGAGTTTTACTGTTTTATACCCGAGTAAATCCCAGGCATCAGATCGGTGGCGTGGTGCTGGCCGTCGATTCTGTTGCCGCAGCACTCGTTACACGTAATTAGTTACATGTAATCCGTAGGAACAAGATAACGTTACAACATCATGGGTATCGTACGGAGTACACGCTGCCAAAGCATTGTCCTCCATTCCGTCGGTCCATATCGGCCCTTGCTGGCGCCAGCATCTTTTGTCCCCTTCCCTGTTCGCAAGCCTTCATACCCGGCCCTGATCAGCTCACCTGGACTGCCGGGAGCATCAGGGCCTCAACCAGATTCACAAAACCCTTCGTTTTCGTTGCTGGCATACGAAGTAGGATTGTATGTATGTACCTATGTAGATTAACGCTGTACCAGTGGAGTGCACTGCGCTCCACCGCTGCCTCCTTCAGGGCGTCGCGGCGGCCCAGGCTAGGACTAAACCCGAATGTAAAAGCGGATTCATGCATAAAGAAAGTAAAAAGATACTGTTGCTGTCGCCGTTTACAGGAGCCTTATCGAAAGTCGTAGCCCCTTCGAGCTGTGAAAGATCAATCTTGGTCAGGACTCAGGAGAGAATACCCGCAATAGACGCTGATGAGCGACTATCATGTACCGGGACCGTGAAGACACAGTCGTGCAGAAGAGAGAGAGAAACGCAATACATAGGTATGTGTGTAATCCAAAAACAGAAAAGAAAACCACACGCAAATTTGACAGCCCACATTCCCCTAGGGCATACATATGTCTGAATAGAACCTAGTCAACCTCCAAGAATTTTTGAAAAGCTTCTGAGGTTTCCAGAAGCCATGCAAGGTACTTGGAGTGGTCCGAGTTTGTCACCGCCGACCGGCCTCGTCTGAGGTGTACATATTTCCCTGGCCAGGGCCCAGTCATGAGGAGTGAAAATATGACGTGGAAAGATTGCTTGACCGTTTTTTCTCCACTGGATCGCCTCGCGCCGCCTGCCAATCTTGACCCCGGACAATGGGTCGGAAAAAGTCTTTCACATGCTTACTCCATACTCTGTGTATGTACATACTTACATACTCCGTATACCTGTCTGGGCTGGATCTCCTCGGCACGCTGGCGGTCCCTTCATTTTTCTTTCTCCAGTTCGCGCTTGAATCATGATTCTCGATGCTACGTGGAGTGACGTGGAGTGCGAAGATAAACATTTCTCTACGGAGTAGGGGCAGAAGACAACACCCAGGTCAGCCAGAAATTGATGGAAACGCTTGAGCTGCAGCAAAGGAACCACAAGTTCCTCGATTATCGCCTGGGAACCATGCATGTATGTACATACATACATGCGTAGTAGTTATGATGGTCCATGGATCTGGCGGGACTAGCGCGTCTGTCTTTGATCTCCAAGGCATGCTCCATCATACATACCTATGTCCCTATTCGTAGTATTTAATGTGGACGTGGCCAGGGCCAGGCTAGACCAATCTCGATACATGTACATACATATATGTATCTTTCTCAGCAACGCCGACCGGCGACAACTATGCTGGGCGGTGTAAGATGGCTAGCCATCAGCACAAATTTTGACTTATCGAGATGGTCTTGCCGCTCGTTGTGACGAATAACCTGACCAATCTTCTCCTACGATGCTGCCGCATACGCCATGATACTTGCAAGATACTCTCATCGGTCTTTGCATCTCCGCTGGATGTGTGTGCTGCTTGCAATGGTAAGCTGAGGTCCTCCTCTTTTCGGTGTTCAAGTTGCTGTTCCGGCGCGTCACGGACTCATGACTCATGAGTCATGATGCCAGAGTGGCTGAATTGCAACTTGCAAGCGGTACTCCGTACATTTCCTATAGGCAACTTTCTGGTCGCGCTAATCTCGATACGGATATAGCGCCACCTTGCCTCGACATGTTTTTTTGTCTTCCCTTCCCTTGGCTCACAACGTTAATTATGGCGAAACGCCTGGCCAGCCTGATTCAAGGGGACACATGTTGGGTCGGGACTCGGCCTTCGTGGGTTGTCCCGTGGGTTGTTCCGACTGTGAATTGCTAACCGCACGGCTGGGGCCCGACTCCACGAGCCACTGAGGCAGTTCTCCGTTATGTAGGTAGTCGCCTGTGCCAGCTGTGTACCGTACTCCGTACGGAGTACAGCATGAGGACAGGGCTGCCTCAACCTCATGCACACTTCCCTCGCCCTTGAACATACCAAGACCCTCACTTGCCTCCTGGACCAGAGAGAAACTATGTACATATGTACATATGTATGTACTCTGTAGAGTACGAAGCAGCCAAGTCGCAGTTTCTCCAAACACCAATCGAGTCTCGGAAGTCGTAGAGAGTGACAGTCCCGAGTCCCGAGTCCTGTGTCATTTCCAGTCCTCATTATTACAGCCTTGTTTTTCTTGAAGTCACTGAGAGATAGATTGCCGCTTTGCTATATCAACGTCGCACAGATTATCACAATACGCATCAGGCAACGGGCAGACGGCTGCATGGCGTGACTTTTGGTCTATAGTTAGCTTTTCAACTCCATCACCCAAGTAGATGTTTGCTCAGGCCACCACACAGAGCGTCTGGACAGTACAGTACATACAGTGCAGCATGTGCATTTGATGAAACGCATCCTGTGAGGTTGGCTGAGCGCTGTGCTGTGCGTGACAGAAAACGGGTGAGCCTGTTTGACTCTCATGCTGTAGCTATGACTTGATTGTACGATTGGTCCTGCGACATCTCACAATCTTGTCGCCGCGCTCGGCATGCGTTCGCGAGTAATGAGAGACCGGACCCTCACCGGAGGCATTATTCTTCGTCATCGTTCATGTGTCGCGTTCGCCGTTGATGTTTCCATGGCCGGGAAGCTTTCCACTTCGTTGTTGGGAAGTTAGGATCCAAGGCGCGCCCATCTGCGAGGGAACTAGGCGCGACTTTTTCCGCCTACCTAGTCTTTGATGCGATGAATGATGAAAAGCGCCGTGCAATTGTACATGTACTCCGTAAGTAGCTCAACTTACCTAGTGCGTCGTAAGCCATTCAGTCTAGACAACAGATCAATGACAGTTTGAACGTCAAGTGCAAGAATCTATTCTGTGCTTGTACCGCCAATCCTCGTTTTATTCATCGGTCGCATTGGCGCAAAGTATGTATCCCACACGTGACACAACGCCTAGCTAACCTTCCGTCGCCGAAATCACGTTCGTGCTAGGATCCCTGTTTGTCGTTCAGGCAGGCAGTATGTATCTGTAGATACCTATGTACCTACGTAGGTACATATGTACTTCGAATGGACTCCGTATACTATATGCACGGAGTACGGAGTAAGACATCTGCTTTTGACGAAGGGCAGCTTGAAATGAACTCCAAGCTGATATTGAATTGGGATTGCAGCATGCAATTGTAAGTACTCTCATGCATTCTCCTGTTCATCTGGACTCCTGGAGAAAGTGAGTACAGGCGACATGGATGAAATCATTCTCGAAGGAGAAAATCCGTCTAAGAAGGGTTTGGTGTTAGGACAGTGCTGTGGTGGCGGTTTATGTTACAGTACGCACACATTGTATGTATTATATGTATGTACATACTTGGCCAAGAATTGTGCATGCGTGAAGCGTGTTGAAGTTTGGATCTCGTTCACGTCCGCTTCGTGCCGAGACGTCTGATGATTCTTATTGGCCACTTGCTGTACGGCTGCAAAGAAATGGCAGCTCGGCGGCGACAAGGGCGGCGTCTGCAACCAACCGACGAGTGCTCAGTGCTGTCGTCGCTTCTTATTCATGGCGGGGCCGACGGATGCCCTTATTGGCTGCAGGATGTCAGACAAGGCCGCAGGAGTCGTCTGTGAGGGAAATCACAAACTCTTACGTTTCAACAATGGCCACTGACCACCGAGAGTGAGAGGTCTTGATGATCGCTCCGTGCAGAGTTGTTGCTGCAACAATCGACCATTTCCTATCAGCAATCCGATACCGTAGCATTGACATTGGAGCGATGACTTTGCGCATTGTCGTTGCATGTGGCCAACAAGTTCAGGCACTCGGCCTGAGCCAATGATGATACTCTGAAAGTTTTGAACAGCAGAGAAGCGAGCGATGCCATTGCTGTTTGCGGCAAAGTTTTGCATTGACTGAACTTCGATCTTGCACAAGCAGCACTAGCGGTAAGAGGCTCGAGCAGGCAGACGAAGGCGTTCAATTCGACTAGCAGAGGTACCTAGCTATATGATCATATGATGCCGAATGCGGCTTAATCAGATAGACAGTTGGAAAACTCTTGTTGAGGGCGCATTGATTTTGATCAAAGGTCATCATCGGGTCGTGACTTTTTGAAGGTTGTTGAGAAAACCCGCCTCGTTCCTGATGCTGCCTAATGCTGCCTAGTACATACATACCTGCAGATACCTACCTAGTCCTGTCTGTCTGGGACAGTAGGTAGGTAGGTACCTACTCTTGGAGTCTTGAACCTACACCCGGCCGCCTTGAACAAGCGACTTTCAGGAAGGAGGCACCCACCCACGCGAGGAAGGTCCCGAAAAGGACCAGAGAGCATTTTCGGTCCTACTTATTAACGATTCGTCAGCCAATGAAACGAGACACCAAGGAAATCGATCCAAGACAATGCTGCGAGGATGGAATCCTGATTCTATATCTCGAGTGCCTCTGTGAAGGTGCGAGCAAAGAGCCCGAAACGGAGCATCAAAGCCAAGAGACAGAGCGCAATCTAGGCTGATCGGTAGCACATTATACATATCATCCAAGTCTCTCTCCTACATACTTGGAAGCGAAGGCATGTCGCAGTCTTGAACGCTATCAAACGCCTTCGCGCTTGACTACGAATAGGTACGTACTACCTTTGTACTTACTACTCCGTACATAGGGTGTTTGGTTGACCAACAGGCTACAGTCCCCTGCCTTGTAAGCCACTGGTCCCTGGAAGCCTGTAACTCCGTACAGAGTTCGCGCTGAAATCGACTTTCTCCTCGTGCCCAGTGTGTAGGTATCATGGCGTTTCAACGGCCTTCCATCCGCCCGCCGTTTGTGAGCGTAACTGCTTACTAGTATTGTTACCTCGAACAGGTAGGTAGGTGCCTTGGCCGCAGCAAAAGGTAACGTAGAGCTTCAGCATCAGGACTCAAAGAGCAGAGGCCAGCTGGCAGCAGCGATTTCTCCGAAACACTTCGCTCTGGCCAAGAGGATGCTGACCGCCCCGGGGGCGAGATGGGACGCCCTGCAGGCTGCGGCAAGCTGAGCACAGCCAAGGATCCATAGATAGCTGATGCCTGCTTGGGCGGGAATCTGTGTGATGGTTCCCTGCCTCGCCTTCGGGACAAGTTATGTACAATTTACACGTTAGGTAGGTACATATGTACACAGGCAGGTACTCCGTATGATTATCTGTCTGTCCCTACATCTGCTATCTCCATGTGATGTGCGGAGTACATATTACCCTCGATTACCCTCAACAACGGAAGAAGGAAAAGGAACCGCGTTACCTGACTTTCTGCTTTGCTTCAGCTTTTTTCTTCGTCTCCGATTTCCAATTTGTCTTTGCATGCCGGTACACGCGCACGATCTTGTGCAACGGCATCGCCACCACACGGTTGGTGCTTCAGTCCGAAAAGGTGTCCCTGCATACTTTGTACATGCGCACACAATGTAATGTACAAGCGCCTAGATGGATCACGGTGCGAGGAAGAAGAGCAGAATAACTCGATGGGGACATACCATTCTCTGAATTCTCTGAATATGTAGTTGCCTTGCTCATGACTGCACAGATCGACGTCAAACTTCACGAGCTGCTGCGCTGTAATACCTACAGCCCCTCCGGAAAAATAACGCCCAACGCCACATCGCACCCCTTTTGGATCACCACACCTATTTATTTCACATTTTTGCAAACGGGCCATTGAAAATTTCAAAACTCCGTAATCGATTAGAGTCTATAGTATCATGAAAGCTCAATAAGAATTGACTGCATTGATAAGTTGCTTAACACCTGGTGAAATGTATCAAGTGGAGGAAGTTTTGTGTTATTTATGCAGGGCCACTGTAGTACGTGTCAGTGGCAGCGGGTCTCAGCGACAAATTCTGAAGTCCGAACTGGATTCTCTCTTCGCTATTCTCCTGGGGTTTGGAAATGATTCACATACAACCAAGCCAGGTCTGATCGGTCCTGGACAGCAAACCTGGAAGATACGACCCAAGGAAAGGAACACGGAGATCGGCCATCAGCGCTTTGCCTCATCAGTCCAGTATGTATGTATCAAATACGACGGACTGGGCCTTCCGACGCCTGCTTCCGGCCTGTGGTTCAAATCCGTGATACATATGTAGGTAGTAGTTACTAGTACCTGTTCAAGCTGTGTGCCAACTTTTAAGACTCAAAATGAATGGATGGACACAGCTGGCTCTTGCATTCATGCATTGGCCGAGCGCCGCTTCGCCAACGTCGTCTACTTGTCTGGCTCAAATGAGATGCTTTCTATGCAATATGCTTCAGTTGCAACTGTCGTTAAGCATGATTTCTTCTCGACAACTCGATGAAAGACGGCTACCAAATGGACTGCAAATAACAACAATCCGGCTACATACTTTGACTCAACCCGACCTCTCGTCGGCAATTTAGAGCTTCGGAGGGGACTGTATAACTTACATATAATATGTATTGGCAACTTGAAGAAAAGACACAACGCGACTACGACACGACTACGACACGACAATGACACGACCCAATGGCCATGATGCCATCTTGTTATTCCGAGCATGATGGGTTCGTGCCAGGCAGCATTTTTTTAGGACCTGATGCAGCTCGTCATACATGCACCACTCGCAAATCAATTGGTGACGCGAATTGCGGACGATCTTCTTGGCTAGTGAATGTAAGTGCACGCCACACCCCCAGTTGAGGAACCCAGGTACCCCAAGCTGGAACGGGCATCGCTTTGGCGCCCTCTCGAATCTCATCCTTTCTCGGCCTTCCGTCCACAGTCGTCCGCTTTCAATTGATGCCGGTCGAATTGGACGGGCAAGAGGGGCGGATGGACTCCAGTTGGCCACAGCGGCGGCGGTGATGATGAAACGAAGAATAACAGCCCCTCTCCGCTCTGCCAACGCCCTCTTCCCATACGCATGCTCACCCGCAGGCTGCAGCCGGCAGCCCACTTGGGAGCAACAGGTTGGACGCGCTGCGCAAGTCACCAGACAACCACCCGCCCGCTGGTGCTGGAGTGTGATCCATCTCGGACTCGCCTCTGGCTCCTCTCTGGCCCGTCTCTGACCCGTTTCTGACTCTCTGGCTCGTCTCCTGGCCCTCGCAGCTCCTCCTGCCAGGGGCTGCGACCCATGGATCGTGCGAGAGAAGACGCAGAGTATACGTACCCTCCCCGCTCGTACCCAGCCTGGCTACCAGCTGCCCAGGTCCCAGTCGACTCAGACGTTAGAACAGTTGGCTGGCCCTGCTGCCAAACCTTGCCAATACCCGCGTCTCACGGCGAGCTTGCTTTGCCGGGTTCGGGTCACTCTCTGCTCTGGCGTTCTCCTGATTAAAATTATCTCTCCGCCTGCCTGTCCGCCTGCCTGTCCGTTCTCTTCTCGTCTATCCTCCTCATATCTCATTTTATGCCACCTTCCTCTTCCCACCTCCAGGTTCTGCTCCTCCTCCTCCTCCTCCTCAACGCCTACCTCATTTTTCGTCCACTTGCCTCAACTTCTCATCCATTCAGCTTTCAATTTGACCTGTTAAGATCAGCAGGTCGGTTGATTCTGACAATTGGATAGAGGAGAATTCTGCAAGACTTTCGACCCTTTGGACCTGCATCTCCACCCCCTCGGTCACGCTTGTGAACAACGTGGGCAGGAAAAAAAGATTTCCTACAAGCCGACCGGGCTCCCGAAACCGAAATCAACGACGACGAGACCGAAGGACGAAGGACGATTGAGTATAATTCGTGAAACTGAACTACCTTGACTGGTATTTTTGCTCCTTCACTCGACCTACGGGCTAGTCTCCGTTCCAAGTCGTCACCCTCAAGATCATCCCTAATACGCCCCCTGTGAATTCCTCGGCACCATATCAAGGAATTCCAGCACAACCTATCCAACCCACTCGCCCCTTTCCTTCGGCACTTGTCTACGTTGTGAGTATTGAACGTCCCTTCCCGAGACAGAGTCACTTTTACAGCACCGACATTGGCCGAATTGTGTCCTATTTGTTCGGAGGGATGTCGTGGAGCAGCCGACCCAGATCATTCAGCTCTAGCATTACTCCATTCATTCGAATTCCTCCAAGAGGAAGAAGGAGGGCTGATCATACTTTGCTCGACACCACATCTGGTCTACATGCGATATTTGGCACTTGCTGTGGCAGCTTTCGTATCTGTTGTCATGGATTTCTTTCGTCGACCTCGGTCAAAATTGCACTTGGTCCGCTTAGCCTGCGTTCTCACATTGCTTGAAGTGACAGCGAATAAGCGTATCCTTCTTCCGCTGGCTTCTCCATTTGATTTCAAAATCCTGCCTTGGAGCGTTTCAGAGGCCAACTCAGCCAGTTGCCTTCAGACGGTTCTTTAACTGTCTAGCGAGTGGAACTGTACCCACAGCCATGGCATGTCCACCACCAAGTGCAACCCATCCCTCGAATTGAGTCCCGTCCGCATCAACAGAGATGAAAGCTGCCATGGAAAATCGCCAAGTATCGCATGCAATACAAATATGGTGCCGAGCAAAGTACGATCACCCCCTTTTCTTTCTTTCGCTGGAATTGGGCTCGACAAAGCAATGCTGGAGCTGAACGAGCTGCGGCGGCAGCGCCACGAAAGCTTCCGAGAAGTCATCTACCTACGCAGGAGCCTGCAAGAAGCTCAACCTTTTGTTGAGTTGCGTCCGTGATAGCAATCCTAATACCATCTTAGCCTTTTTTCTTCTGTCGCTGTCGACTTTATTTCCAAACATTCGGACCATTCGTGCGGGAGACGTTCACTCGTTAGTCCTGCCCCGTCAGTGGTCACAGCATTTGTCTCAACCCGCCCTACATAGTGACGGTAAGCCCACGTCTCCACCTTTTCTCCTTCACCTGGTCTAAAGCCCTCCGTCTCCTCGTACCAATCCCTTCACATTCCAGGTGACAAGTTCAGAAATCCTCGTCCAGCAGGGGAGCCTCACACTAGAGGGAATCGAGTGTCTGGTCCCGGAGAGATTGCTACATGTATGGCGAACTTGGGCGTGAGCGACATTGAATGGCTTCTTGATGGAATTCGAAGGAGGGTCTCTCAGAGCTAACGTATGTGATCCGAGAAATATACAGCCCCCTACCAAGCGGCAGCTTGTTCTTTAACAGCTCCTCGTCCAATCTTTTCGCATCGACTTTGCACTCTATCGAACCCATGATTTCAACTTCGGCCCCAGCCACAGTCACTCTTTTCTACTGATATTCTTACCGCGCACTTTTAATTCTAATCATCTAATTCCCTACCCGTATTACACACTCATTGACACGACCGATTTCGTTCTTCATTGAGGTGTGTTTCGACCTGCGACTCCTCGGCAACTTTAAACAGCTTTCTCCGAGACTTGACGGGCCTCTCAACGTGTGCTTGAAAAAGCCACACCTTCTCTAAAACTTGGAGAGATACACTCAGGATCGTCATCGGCCAACATTCGACACAATATGGCTTTTCGTGATGCCGACGACACTTTCTTCGTCGAGTCCGACGAGCCTCATTTAGCACGCCTTGACTCCCGCACAGCTGCGAGGATGATCTTACAGAACCAACAAGACATGATTGCCAGCGACTTATCACGGCTTGCCGGAGATGAATATTTAGAGGATATCATGTTGCACATGAAAGAGATGGAGGCACGTATCCTCCCCCCCTCTTCCTGGCTCGTTCCACTTATCTTTCACCTTTATCAAAGCTAACATGCAAACAGAATGAAACACTAGCCGATGCGAGCCTCATCGACATGCAACGTGAAATCCAGTGGTACATGAGACCATACCTCATCGACTTCCTTATTGAAGCTCATGCTGCCTTCGCCCTCCTGCCGGAAACACTGTACCTCACCGTCAACCTGTTGGACCGATATTGCTCCAAACGAGTTGTCTACAAGCAACACTATCAGCTGGTTGGCTGTGCCGCCTTGCTCATTGCTGCCAAGTATGGCGATAAGAAGGACCGTGTACCGCAAATACACGAACTCAGTAATATGTGCTGTGGACTGTACGATGCAGGCATGTTTATTCAGATGGAGCAGCACGTATTAAACACGCTGGAGT
Source organism: Claviceps cyperi (assembly GCA_018360075.1). NCBI lineage: Eukaryota > Fungi > Ascomycota > Sordariomycetes > Hypocreales > Clavicipitaceae > Claviceps > Claviceps cyperi. The sequence goes on from SRPQ01000146.1 coordinate 15,507, forward strand.
GGAAGCTCGGACACCCCACTGTCGAATTTTTCGCAAAGCTCATGGTGATAGAGGAGTATGACAATCGAGAGGTGGAGCAGATGGCCAGTTATCTGAGCGAGAATGCTTTATATCACCGAGAGTTTGTGTCAACAAAGCCGTCGATAATAGCCCGATCATGCTTAGCACTATCTCGGGCCATTCTTGGTCGACCCGAGGTCAATGACGGAGAGTGGGATCATGAAGAGAACCTGACGTTGCTCACTCTTTCTCAACACCTGGACCATCCGTCTGCGCCCCTAGCCCGAAAGTACTCAACGCCGCATATGTCGAGGGTAGCACAGAAGCTCGCCGACTTTATGGCTGAACAAGCCGCAATGGCGGCACACGCCCCCAATCCCCCACCACCGGCGGCCAAGATAACGTCAAAGCACGCCGATATTTACAGCACCCCTCAGAAGGGACATGGTGCTATGATGGGTTTCGAAGGATACTTGACACCACCTATCACACCCGATGGTGCATGTTTCGGGAATGGAAACCGTGCTGCCGAAGATGGTTACACGATCGCTCCTGGCTGTCCCGTCACCCCAACGCCACAACATCAGCAATCATCACATGCTAACTATGCTCAACAAGCATGTCAGTACACTGGTTTCCCTGTACAACATCGACATCAACTACACGGAATGCGTTAACGAACAATTCGGTTGATTTTGTGTCTTGCTACGGAACCAGCAACTCCCCACGAAGGCGATAACCAGGACCATGTGCTTAACTTATCTTGTCTCCGGCTTTCGATACTTGCGACCAGAACGAACACGCATTTTCAAACATCTTTCACTCTCTCATCTTTTTCATGGCATTTAGCGGATCGTTTGTTTTACTAAAAACCACTATTTCTTTTTTGTTTTCCATCATATGCATACCATCAATTGCAAACGAATCACAGACGAAAAACATTACCCTACACGTCTTGCAGGCATCCAAAAACAATTGGCCCTCGGATCATACCCCATTTTTTTCTTGAGATTTCTTCAACAATTTATCTTCCGAACTTTTGCATCTTACTTCTCTGCATGCTATGCTTTGGCCGTCGAAAGTGCCCTCCTTGCATATGTACAAAGTGGGAAAGGGACGATTAGGGAGCGAGCTCCATGAGAATGGGAAGCTCCGCTCATTTGTTGTTTTGTTATTCCTTTTTCTTTTCAAACCGGGAATTCCGAGAAACAACTGGCCAGCCTTGATCGGGGGAGAACAGCACGGGGGGAATGGTCAAGTAATTTGAGATTGCACAAACGGCCAGAATGTACTTTGGAATTGGGATGGGATTGAACTTGCAGTTTTCAGAAATTGGTGAGGATGATGGAATTGAAGGCGCCTGGGAAGCTCCCAGAGCTTCCTTGCCGAAAGAATAGTCTTCTTTTCCGCACGGCGCGAGATGCACATGGAGTTCTCTCTCTCTTCCTCTGTGTCTTCCCTTCTCTCTCTTGTTGCGATGTGGTTAAAGCAACTCTCAACGACGTCTGTACATTGCGTCTTTTCACACGACTTGGTGCAAAAGCTTGGGAGACATGGAGCGAAGAGCATGTTCACCCCTGTACATAGAGAATTATGCCCATATCTTGTTTTAAGGACCTCCTACTCCGTATTCGAGTCACCAATACGAGTCAATTCAAGCAGTCAACACGAATGACACGATTGAATGATATGTCGCGCGTGAGAGCAAAGGTTGCCTTCTCCACGCTCTGGTGTTGCAATTCAGGCAGTAGGGAGGGGCGGGAGGACAGGGGTAGACAGGGGCACAGGGAGGGTGTGTGCATAACATTGCAGTGACATTCATGATTCACCCACACACAATCCTTTTCTTCCCGCCCTTCTAGAACGACCCGACGTACGCAGGGGCCGAAGCGGCTTGAAATGTGCTGTACGGAGTATGTACTGTGTACATGAATCGTATGTGCATATTGTGCTACGTGCATGCCGTTTGGCTTGAGAATTAGTTTTTGCGTACAATTTCGTGAGTCGCATTGCATTCCGCCCCCCTCCCTCTTTGCTCCGCCGAATGAAACGGCCATCTCGCGAAGGGGCATGAGAAATGATAAACGTTGTCTACATACGTCAAATGTAATATAGAGCTATACGATGCGACTGAGAATAGAATTGAAGGGCAAGCAAATTAGCCGCCGGAGCTTACTCAGATACGTACTCCGTACTGTATCATGTTTTGTAGTTTTGTGCCGCACCCGTTGCAATGGGTCTGGCAGGGGGCTTGGACGTGAGGGTTACCCTTGCAATCACTCTAGGTACTCCGTATCATTGGTTGCAAAGGAATCAATTTCATGGGGAATGCATAGACGGCAAGAGAAGGCTTTTTCGTGAACAGGCGTCCTTTTTTTTTTCATTTTATGTCGAGCTGATTGTGAGCGATAGGCACGCCGAACTGGCGCCGTTGATGGACGTAGGGAAGGGTCAGGCCTATTCTTCAGAGCATGAAGAGGAGAGGAGGAGAGAGGAGGGGTGGTAAAGATCATCCGGATGGGTCGGTGTGTTGAGTGGTATGTAGTTGGCACTTGGAAGGCCACATCTACCTACGGAGTACATAGGTTACCTATGATAGGTATGATCAAGGAAGGATTCAAGTGGTTGTGGGGAAGATGGGGCGGTGATGTCAGAGGGCTTCCCTGCCAGGCTCGGGTTTTTATTCGAAGGACATGTACATACGGAGTACTCTGTAGAACAATTGAACGTATGCTGAGTACATGGTGCTCAAAAAGACTGAACGAGAATATGATGTGAATCTTGTGTCGCTGAGGCAAGGTATGGGAGAGAAATGCTGGGTTGTCGCAAAAGCAAATCGATTCTTGGCCTTTTCGACTTCCATAGGTAAGGAAGGGATCACGGGTGAGAGAAGCGAGAAATCTGAAAGAATCGGCTGACCATAAACCCAAAATGAACCAGGGTTTCCATGTTTCCAAATTTGTACGTAGGTATGTATACGGTACTTCTCCAACGATTGGTTGGTCATTCAGGCATTTTTAATCTCCTCGCTTCGTAATAAGTTACGCATTCGTAGGTAGGCTGTAGCCTGTAGACTCCGTATGTAGCTATGCATCCCGCTCAAGCTTGTCCATACTTAGTAAGGTAAGGTGACCCGACATATTACTTTAACTATACGATTCGCAGATGGCATAACTAATGAATATAGAGAAGTATCTCGACCTACAAATTAGTAGGAAATATACCCGTCGGCGAGCCACTTGGCTGGCTCTCTCTCTGTCTGTCTTTCCTCTCCTCAGTGTCGTGACTCGTGCTGGCAGTGCGGCGTGAGCCCCCACGGACCAACAGCAAAGCAATCATGCACACACGCGCTTCCTGATCCATTATATGAGTTAGGTATGTCAAGTGCGGACCTCGTTCACGAAATGAGACTCAGCAGTGAGAGGCTTCGGCCTATCATGCCATAAAACAGCTTCTCGGTGCTGCAGCCTGCGGTCCGAGGTAAGCCACCGGGGGGGTACACAGTATGTAGGGGGGGGCTGTACCTATGTATCCAGTTTGAACTTTGTGACAGTGCAACAGTCCTAGGAGGTACCTACTAAATAGGTAGGTTTGAGTTTCCCCACTTACTCCACCGCCGTGACTCGTGATCCGGGAGGGAGACCTACCTTATTGTTCACCCCAAGAGCTGATTAATTTTCACACCAAATGACCTAGAGATTTGTATAGCCAAACCGACCCAAGACAGTTTCTTTTTCAGCGCTCCCATGTTCCATGGAAGGTACCATAATTTGCCATACGTTGTATCGTCCAAACTTGAGCTTCATTTTTGATCGCATATCCTTTCCAGCACGGCCTCAACGGGACGACGACAAAGATACAAAGCGAGATGAGGTCAACTACACCATCATTGGCTGCGATACATCGCACTATTCGTTTTAGGTAATTTGGGGTCAAAATTAGTCAGTTCTGGGGGTGACAAATAAAGTCTCCCCATGCGCATGACCCAACAGCATCGAAAGACCGCATCCGACATTGCGCACGCCAAAGCCTCCTCAAGCCTCGTTCAGCGCCCGTCTGGTGTGTTAAAGTTTCGCCAAGCATCATCTACCATTGCGCGTCGTAGCGTCGTCAGCTCCCCGACCGGGTCTTTCTCTCTATAAAGTTGCAACTTACGACGAAGCAACGTCGCTTACTTACTATTCCTATTCCATAGGCCAAGACTGGTCAGTGGTCTCAAGGCGGCGTTCTCCAGCAATATACGATACCGCGTACCATGTAGCATTTCAAGCCAAGCCTATGGCCCAACGCACATAAGCGCAAGCCATGTTGTCAATTACCTACATAGGTAACTACTGCAAGTCGTTTACGATGATTTCGCAGGCAGGCGGCAATATCTGCTACCTGTTGATCTGGTACCTTCTACTTGTCAGATATTACCGGCAGGCTACTCATCTCGGCTCGTCCAGTCAAAAACCCGCCTCAGGATTTGCTAGATACCCGAGCTTAGGATCCGTTAAGCCACCCCACCCGGACACTCGCGATACAGCTGTCATCAGCAACGAATTTGTTGCGACTACCTACCGACTATGAAAGTCGCGAAGAAGAGAGCTCGACAGAATCCCATGCTTCTTGCGGCTGTGCAGGCTGTTGAGGCACCCCCAATCGCTGTCGGCAGTCGAACAGACGAAGATTACGGTCTTTACAGTGTAGAGGGTGACGATGCCACGGCAAGCTTGACCTCGAGTCTTCCGCCCATACTATTTAATAACACGGTCGTCGCTACCCAGTATTTGGAGATATCCAATATGCACTGCTGATAGACGAAATGGAACGAAGTAGAGAGGACATGAAGCATGCCATGTTGATGATGCTTACGGAAAACAACCCTTTCTAGCTCCCATCGAGGACTATCCACAGAAGATTTTGGATATCGGCACGGGAACTGGTGAGAAGCGAGCTTGGCCTAGTTGCCTTTTGGCTTTCGCACCCCGTGATGCAGTTGAAACTTGAGGGACACCCACCTCTCACTAATCCTGAAGAGCGCGTTCTGCCCATTTCTCTGCAAAGTCATGAGTCAAAATGACGGAGAAACGCTTGCTTACTGCAGGCCAAGAAAAGCGTAGACGGGGTAAGCTTACTGTAGAAAGGAAAGGGATTGTCGCTGCCAACTGGCCGCTTAGTTGAACTAGGCTGTACAGTAAGATCACCTTTACATAGTTAGTGGATGTTCCTTTTAGGTTTCACTCACGAGTAGGTGTTGGCTGTGACACGGCACACATGACATGTCTCAAGGCGCCATTCCAGCCAATTCGGCAAAGTACGATCCAGATCCAGCATGTGTGATCGTCAAGCCGGTTTTTGGCCCCTATCGAGAAGAAAACGCACATAAATAGGTGCCAAGGTCGTCGACTACTTCATGCACTCTGTCATTGATTCAAGAAATAGAGACATCGTTGCGTGGTAAAAGTTGCTACCTGCTATCTGCCATTGACATATTTGCTACAACAAGCTATCATCCATCTCAGCTTGGTCTGGTGGAAATATGGTTTATACACAGTTAGTATTCGCTCGCCACCCACGCCCATGGCTGTGTGTGCCACTGAGACATCTTCAATCAAAGTCGGCAGTCAATCAGGCAATGAAATTTGATCTTTCCAGCGAATCGGAGGGTGGTAATGCGACGGCAAACTTTGCCTCAAGCATCGCGTCTGCCCCTTTTGAACGCGATTGTCGATACCCGGTATTTGGTGATGTCCAATATCCAATGCCAATTGATGATCTTGAACAAAACAGAGAGGACAGGAAGCACGCCATGTTGATGATGCTCACGGTGTTCTTGGCTCCTATTCGAGACCATCCGCCAAAGATTCTGGACATTGGCACGGGCACGGGCACGGGTGACTCGAGGTGAGCAGTGACTTTGGGCGTTGACTGGCTGCGTTCTATGTCGTCTTTCCATCTGTGCAGGCTAAGTAAGGGCTTACTGACCTAGAAGTCAAACAGGCAGCTGGGCGAATAGAAGGTATGCTTCTACGAACATGCATACCCGGACCGGCCTCCTCGCTTTCTTTTTGAATATTCCTTGCAAATCCTAGTGGACAGTTGATCAAATTGTTATGAAAAGACTGACTTGCTGGTTGACACATTCACTCATAGTTGGTGACAAATATCGCAGCGCAAAAGTGCGTGGTATAGACATCGCGCCAATACAGCCAAAAGGGCCCCCCCGACGTCTCGTTCTTACTAGACGACTGTGAGCAGAATTGGATAGAGAGAGAGATGTCGATCTTGCCCAGTTTCGATTCATGATCATCTCACTGAAGAATACTTCTAGAGTTCTTGGGCATACCTTTGAGTGAGTACATTCGCGCAGTGCCTTCCCTCTAGCAAGACAGGACAGACACAGCCGTAATCTGAACTGATGGCCTTCTCCTTCTCCTGCGGGAAGCCGAATTCGAACAACATCCATTGCCAAATATTCAAGGCGCCCATCGGGCCATGAGCCAAGGACAGAAACATGAGGATTGTCGGTCTTTACTAGAGACTAGCGCTCGTGGAGCTTCTGACCACATTGGCAGGGCGTCCGTGTCAAGCACTGGGAATGTCGGAGGCAGAAATCGAGGTGACCATGGCCATGGCACGGAAGGGCCTAGATGATCCCAATGTGCACCGTTATTTCAATTACTACTTTTGGTATGCGCAGAAGCCAGGGTCGTCAAAAGCAGAGAAAGGTGTCTGAGCGTGATCCGGCTTGGTCATCCTGGTCATCAACGACATAAAACGAAAATGAGATAAATTGGGATATAATGAGCTGGAACGAGATGGAAGATTTGCAAGATAGTGCGCGGCGTTTGGAAGAAGGACTGTCTGTGCCAGGCAGACGGCGAACAAAGGCCATTGTTGAATGATGTGACACTCGCGATGATGTCGCAGCATCGAACATCAACATAGGTAGGTATGGTGTTCAGTTGGAACTTGGAGCCATTGAGAGACTGGCGCAAGGCTTGAGATAGGTGCGGAAGTCGGAAACGCATCGACTTGACCGTTCGCCGACGGCCGTTGGGAGGCCATGACGATACGCCTCCTGCTTGTTGTATTGCCTGCCGGCTGAGAGGTCCGAGACATGTCCGAAGTTGAAAGAATGATCTTGTGCAGCATGGCAAATCCGGCCTAGGGCCCCGCAGCTTGCGTGTCGTACATAGTACTGCGTGCAATAAAGTGCAAGCCAAGGCCGTCGACGATGCTTGTACAGAGTACTGTGTACATGACATAAAAATAAGGTGGTAAGTAATGTATCGCTGCATAATTCCTCATATCTACCGCCTGCTATACATTACGTGCCACCAGTTTACCGCCAAGTTATCCATCTTAGCTTTTCTGGTGAGGTACCAGGTTCAGTATCTACTCGTCACTCAAAACACTGTTGGAAATGGCCTCGGGCCCGTCCAGCCACCCGGACAACCGCGTTACAGCAGATGACAGTCCTATATCCAGTGCGATTCACGACTCTGCAAGTCGCGAGGAAGGATACTCGATAGAGTACCTCGCCTTTACGGCTCTAAAGGCCATAGAGGCACTTTCAGCTGAATTTGGCGATCAAACAGACGATGCATGCAATCTTTCCAGTCGATCAGAGGGTCATGATGCCACAACAAGCCTCGACGTTACGGCTGCGCAGGCCATAGAGACGCCTCCAGCTGACTTCGGCGGTCAAACAGACGATGCATGCGATCTCTCAGTTTCCGGAGGACTAGAGGGTGACGATGCCACTGCAAGCCTCCCTTTTACAGGGTTCCAGGCCATAGAGGCACTTTCAGCTGAATTTGGCAGCCACATAGACGATGCATACGATCTTTCCGGTGGACTAGAGAGTGACGATGTCGATACAAGCCTTCCCTTTACGGGTTTCCAGGCCATAGAGGCACTTTCAGCTGAATTTGGCAGCCACATAGACGATGCATACGATCTTTCCGGTGGACTAGAGAGTGACGATGCCGATACAAGCCTTCCCTTTACGGGTTTCCAGGCCATAGGGGCACAATTAGCTGAATTTGACGCCCAAGCAGACGATGTATGCGATCTCTCTACTGGATTCGAGGGTGACGATGCCACCGCAAGCCCCTTCACGGCAGTGCAGGCCATAGAGGCACCTCCAGCTGAATTTGGCGGCCAGACAGACGATGCATGCGATTTCTCCAATGGATCCGAAGGTGGCGATGCCACTGCAAGCCCCTTTACGGCTTTGCCGGCCATAGAGGCACCTCCAACTGAAGTTGGCGATCAAACAGTCGATGCATTCGATATACCCAGTGGATTGGAGGGTGAGGTCGCCACTGTGCAGACCATAGAGGCACCTTCAGCTGAACTTGGCTGTCAAACATACGACGCATTCGATCTATTCACTGGATTAGAAGGCGAAGATGCGACTACAAGCCTTGCCTTTGCGGCTGCACAGGCCAGAGAGGCACTTCTAGCTGAATTTGGCGGTCAAAAACACGACGGATTCGATCTATTCAGTGGATTAGAGGGTGACGAGATCACTGCAAGCCTCGCCCCGATCATCTTGCCTGGCCACACTTATGAACGCGGTCGTCGTTACCCAGTATTTGGTGATATTCAATATCCGATTCCAATCGACGAAATGGAACAAGATAGAGAGGACATGCAGCACACCATGATGATGATGCTCATGGAAAACAAGCTATTCTTGTCGCCTATCGGGAACCACCCGCAGAATATATTCGACATTGGCACTGGTACTGGTGAGTGCTGGCTAGACTGGGTCCCTAAAGTCTTTGCACCGAGGAAGGCTTGCTGACTTTGTATTTCAATAGGCACCTGGGCAATACAAGGTATGCTGGTAGCATGGATGCCAGCTCTCCTCGCCTATTTCTCTCCATTTTGGGCATTTCCTAGTTTGCCACCCGCAATGCATCATTTTACAACATCATTACACAAAATCTGGCTTGCTGACTGACATTTTGGCTCGTAGTCGGTGAAAGATATCCCAGCGCAACAGTGCGTGGTATAGACATCGCGTCGATACAGCCAGGAATGGTTCCCCCGAACGTCTCATTCCTCGTCAACGACTGTGAGCAGGAATGGACAGAGAGATATGTCGACCTTGTCCATTTTCGGTTCATGATCATCATGTTGAGAGATACTTCACAAGTCCTTGGGCATGCTTTCAAGTGCGTACATTGGCGTAGCGTCCTGTGATTTACAAGACAAATGGATGTAAGCTTAGCTGACAGACACTCTCCTTTTTTTTTTTTTTGGTGGGCTGTACAGGAGCCTTCGTCCTGGGGGCTGGATCGAGCTACAAGAATACGAAGCGACACCAATGTGTGATGACGGAACCATGCCTGATGATGATGCGGTCAAACACTTGTACGAACTAGTCGATAGGAGTTTCGAAAAGTTTGGCCTGAAGGCGAATTTGGCACCCCAGCTCGGAACTTACCTAGAGAAAGCTGGATTTGAAGACATCCGTTGCCAAGTTATGAAGGTGCCCATCGGGCCATGGACCAAAGACAAAACCATGCGTATCATCGGCCAATATCAAAAATCAGTCATCATAGACGGTCTGACCTTTTTGGCAGGGCGTCCATTTCAGGCATTGGAAATGTCGGACGCAGAAATCGAGGCTACCATTGCTAAGGCCCGGAAGCGCCTACACGATCCCAAGGTGCATCGTTATCTTAATTACTACTTCTGGTACGCGCAGAAGCCGCAATGGTGCCTAGCTTAGCACGACGTGTTTCAAATTCGCTATTGCACATGATTTTGGCACGGGATGGCATGAGATGAGAGCGAAGATACACTGCGAGGTCTAGAGAAAGGTATCATACCAGGTGATGAAGGCCTATTGTTGTCAGATATTGGGATTATCGAGAGGCTCTAAGAGGTATATAGGAGAGGAAATATGCTACCAAGCATTAATGAGGTTTCACGAACTATTTTGTAGACAACGTTGAGCCATGACCGGGGCCAACATGAGAGAACAATTCAAATGATATTTTTCTTTCTACTCTTCACCGGTAGATGTAGGTAGGTCGACTTCAACAAAACTTGTTTATACCGTCGCTGCTCGAGTCTACCGCGGACATGCTCCGAGGGCCGAGCACAGTGCACTATGTACCTAAATGAACGCCCACTTCGCCACGAGTTCACTGTTTTGCTTGTTGGGTTGGGTGAGCGCCCTGCAGTTGTCTCAGATGGAATGGCGCTTACATTTGGCAAGTTACTGAACTTACTGCTTATCTGACGCCGGACAAGGCCTATGTACAGTATACAATTAACCTTTCTCCACGTACGAAGTGATTATGGTGAGATGACGCTCTGGCTTTGCTAGAAACTCCACTCATCATATTGTATAAGTTACCTAGTTAGTTAACTAACTAGTTATACCTATTTATTAGCGAATGTCCCGCTCAACCTCTCTGCTCTTGCTAGTTTCCCTCATTACTTTGTCATATCATGTCTACAACATTCAAAGCAAACGAGCAAAAGCCACCACAGGCCAAAGGCGAACTGATTGCCGCAGACCATACTCACGTAAGCCTGGCTCGCCTTAAACAGTCATCCACTTGGACTCAGAGTGAATGGCATACGAGGGCTAACGTACAACTTAGATTGATATTCGAAATGATGCCGATTCTGTCTTTTCCGAAGCGTTTGTGTGTGTCCAACTGTTCACGCAGTATACGGTTTCCTGACGATTGGCCGCAGTCAAAGTTCCACCGCCTCCATTGCATCGAGCATCCTCGAGTACCGTCAAATCCGTGGCCGCACCTACCATAGCGATAAGTTCACGACCAACTATTTCCTTCCCAACGACGACCAGCAGCTCAAAACGGATGAATTGAAGTTCTACTCACCAGCCCAGATTCATCGCTCCTGGCAGAATCGCACGCTAATGCGATTGCCAGTCACCATTACTTGACGATCCTTTTCAACGATCAACTCTTCTTGGCACCGCTTGAGAAAGACAAGATCCATGTACGTATGACCATTGACTGGGTACCTTCAGACGCACGGATCTATCTCTTTTAGACTATCATTACTGATTGCGCCAATGTTTCCAGCGGGTGCTTGACGTCGGTACGGGATCCGGTCAGTAGTATTGGGAATGTCACTACTATGAGACCGTCGCTGACCAATTCTTTAGGCATCTGGGCAATGTACAGCTAAAGAAAACCCAAGACCACGTGCCATTGGCTGACAAAGTTAATCAGCGAATTTGCCGACCGTTTCCCAAATGCTTCCGTCATCGGCACGGACATTTCCCCGTGTCAACCACAGTGGGTTCCTCCAAATCTCAGCTTCGAAATAGACGATGCCACGCTCGAGTGGACCTGGGGCGCCAGCTATTTTGACTTTATCCACATCCGATATATTTTAGGTGGCATACGAGACTGGACGGCCCTTTTTAGAGAAGCTTACCGATGCTGTGCGCCAGGAGGATGGCTACAGTCTGTTGAGTATGGTCCTGAGCTGCGCAGCGACGACGGGAGTCTTGAGTTGGAACCCGGTCTTGCCTCGTTTGCAAAGCTATTTCGGGAGGCAGGCAAAGTCCTGAACCGTCCCTTCTTTGTGCAAGAGATACAGGCACAGGCATTTGATGACGCTGGCTTCGTCGACCAAACGGTGCTGCGATACAAAGTATGTGCCGTCATGTGACTCTCCTTTGGACGACCATGGATAGAACTTACTCTTCACTAGGTTCCCATAGGCCCTTGGGCAAAGGATCCTAAACTCGCTGACGTCGGACGGATTATTACAGCGGTTCTGGAGAATGATCTTGAAGGTAAGGTATCCACCCTTTCCTGGACTTGTACAGAGTACTTATGAAGAAGCAAATCAATCTCACCTCTGCTTATTAGGGATCACCCAGATGCTTTGGCACAGTGCTCTCCAAAGGCCATCGGATGAGTACAATACGTGGCTAGCGTCTATGCGCGAGGCGTTGCGTAACCCCAAGGTTCATAGCTATTTGACGGTACAGGTTGTGTACGGACGCAAGCCAGAGTGATCCGGCTCTTGCACAGTAATGTTAGGCCTATAGACAGAATGTTTTGTTTCAGTCAAACATATCCTGTACACGCAGGTCTTTGATGCTGCGACTCTGTTCTTGTGATATCCATTTGTCGTATGGTACACCATGACTCGGTAAGGCGGCAGGCCCGATTGACGTGCCACTACTAGATCGGAGACACAATGGTTCAGCCGGAGCCTAGATTTTTCAGCGCTTTGAGTCATCAGCGCGACAAAATAGTTCATAGTAACGTTTCTCCAATTACTCCGTAGGTAGTGAGATGCGGCGCACGACGCGTTGGCGTCGCAGAGACTGTCGCAGGGTATATAGGGGTATATACCGCACATCAGAGTGGCCAAGTAGCAACGCCAGCATGACTCTCAGCGGGAATACCTACCTCCTGGTTCAGCTCTTCGACGCGTTCCCACCTTGGCGCATCGCCCCCAACGTCAATGTTCGCTATATCGCCTAACTAATGCAAAGCGGCAAAGAAACCAGGCTCTGGCTGCAAAAGGCATAGCCTGGCGGAATCATGGGGAGTCATGGTGTGCTTGACAAAAATACCCCAGCGCGCAAGTTCGTGGTATAGACATTGCACCAAAACAACCAAAATGGGTTCCTCCCAATGTCTCACTTTTGGTTGACAACTGTGAGAAGGATTGGATAGAGAGAGATGTCGACCTTGCTCATTTCCGATTCATGATCCCAATATCAAAGAATACTCAACAAGTTCTTGGGAATGCTTTCGAGTGCGTACAGTGGCGCACCATCCTCCTTCTTACAGAGCTGATCTGACATCGCTTTTTTCTCTTTTTGGGACTTGACAGAAGCCTTCGTCCCGGAGGCTGGATCGAGCCACAGGAGGTAGAACCTGTACCGCTGCTGCGATGATGAAGACGACGGCGAGCTCATCTTGAACTTGATAAAGCAATTGAGAGCGAATAGATTAGCTTCAAGAAACGATAACATGCATTCGAAAGCTGTGATGAAAGAAAATGAAATGTTTTTGACGCGGCGCAAGACTCATAGAGAGGTATGTACCTTGTAGCGCGCTAGCACGGTTACCAGAAGCACATCATACCGTTTTAGGCCCACTTGGGTGGTGATGGGTCTAGAGTCTAGACTCTAGACTCTTAGACTCTAGGTACCCGATTTGTAACTTGTATGGTTGTCAACTTGTACCTAACTTGTTGCGGTGCTCATTAAGGTCTCCCGCTATGTACATAAATGGAATTTTGTCTGCCATCCTGCCACCATGAGTTCTCTTGGGCTTTTAAGTGAGCAAGACCCTATCTGTGGCAGAAAATGCTGATTGCTCGAGAACTGAGAACTTGCTGTTGATTCGAGGAAAGAAATTAGAAAGCGCGATGCAATTGGTGTGCTTGTACAAAATTGCAGCGCCTGTCAGGTACCTAAGGCAGGTACAGTACCCAGGAGGTACATTAGGTAGGTATGCCAGGAAGCGGGAGCTATGACGTACTATCCAACCACCAGCATGAGACGGGTGACGCAACGGTTTCGGCGTCAAGTTTCTTCAATACATTATTTCTTGGGTTGCGCTGCTCCTCCAAGCCTCCCATGAGCTCGGCCTCTTCCATCCACTCCGAATCGAAGTACGGCCGATGCCAACCAATGCCATCATCATCAAGGCTTTTCTCTTCGCGCAGACGCGACCATGCCGCCTGCCATGGAAGAACATGAGGATGTCAGACGATATCAGGCGCCCTATGGCGCCCACCGACCCGTTCCCACCATATCCAAGTATCGGGAAGCAAAGGCAGCGAGGCAGCAGGAGGCAATAAAAACCGAACAGGTGAAAACCGTGGACGCCGATGAAAGAGAGAATCATAAAGCAAAAGATCAGGAGCGGCAGCAGCAGATGTCAGAGAAGACATCACAGGGCGATGCCAATGACACTGATCTGATGTCCGCAGACAAAAAGCCAAATAATTCTCCCCAAGATGGACTCGAGGACACATCTCAGGTCGATCCCGGCTCGACTGACGTGAGGCAGAGAAGAAAGGAGTTGAAGCATAAAAAGCGTGAGAGGGCCGAGCGAGAAGTTACTGATCCCGTAACGCATCTGCCAATCAAGATTCACGATTTTACAGACGATGCGCTGGAAGAAGCCACTTACTCACATCCAGCTTTTACATCCCGTCTACTACGAGCGAATGCAGGGCCACAGGACGACGAAGGATACGAGAGGCACCTCGAAAACGAGACCTCGGACTTGCAGCGACACCATGAAACGATGCAAAGCAAGTTTCCGCCCCCTGACTTTGACAATCTTAAAAGAAGTTTGACGTCCATCAACAGTCGGGGTCTAACTCTTGGTCTCGTCTCCATCTTGCTGATTGGCATGCTGGGCTTTCCAGTTGGATCATCTTTTCATGGAAATGCACAAGGTGATCCTCGCGGTACAAGTACGACTGCAGCTGACTGGCTGCCGACTTTGTTTTCGGTGTTCTTGGTTCTCTGCGCAGCGGGGGCGGTCGTTGCTGGAGTGAGACAGTATACCGCACGCAAGATCAGTAACATTTTCGAAGATGAAGTCTGGGAGGCCCACCGCCAGCAGGCGAAGACCAAGGCAAGCAATCATGAAGCGGAGACAACGATCTGGCTCAACTCAGTTCTAGCTGCAGTCTGGCCGCTGATCAATCCCGACCTCTTTGCTACTTTGTCCGATACACTCGAGGATGTGATGCAGGCCTCACTCCCCAAGTTGGTTCGTATGGTCAGCGTTGACGACATAGGCCAAGGCAGCGAGTCCATTCGTATTCTTGGAGTTCAATGGCTTCCCACCGGTGCGGCGAGCAAGTCAGTCACTAAAGACGGCAAATTTGCGTCAAAGGACGAAGACGCCCACAGCAAAAAGGGACAGGCGTCCCTAACATCATCTCCAGAGTCTGGCCCCAGTGACAACCCATTGCAGGAGGGCTCCAAGGGTGTGTCCAAGACCGACGCAGTTACTCAAGGCATGCAAGGAGAAGAGGGTGACTTTGTCAATATTGAGGTGGCGTTTGCGTATCGTACACGGTCTAGTTCCCGAGGCCTCAAAGATAGATCAAAGGACATGCATCTCTATCTTGCGTTCTACTTGCCTGGAAATATAAAAATTCCCGTCTGGGTTGATCTTCAAGGAGTCATCGGCAGCGTCAGGTTGCGGCTACAACTTTGCCCCGATCCGCCCTTTTTCTCGCTTTGTACACTCACCTTGATGGGTCAGCCCAAGGTTGATGTGCGCTGCGTTCCACTGAGTCGCCGGGGACTAAACATCATGGATGTTCCTCTAATCAGCCACTTTGTTCAAAGTGCAGTCAATGCCGCCGTGGCCGAGTATGTTGCTCCCAAGAGCCTGACGCTGAACCTGAAGGACATGCTTGCGGGAGACGACTTTAAGAAGGATACACTCTCCATAGGCGTCATCATGATACATATAAGCCGGGGATATGAATTCAAGATGGGAGACACCGCAATTCCCTTGATAAAAGATGGCAGCTCGGATCCATATGTGTCGGTGGCCTGGGCCAAGTTTGGCAAAGTTCTCTGGAGCAGCCGGATTATGCAATCAGAAATGGAGCCTCACTGGGGCGAAACATGCTTCGTGCTCGTGACGCCCGAAGAGGTCAGCATCGGCGAGCGAATTCGCGTTCAGTTATGGGACTCGGATCGGTTCACGGCTGATGACGATCTCGGCCGGATTGAAGTGAGTCTCGCGGATTTGATGCGGAACGAAGCATCTAGAGGAAAGATGAGCGATAGGACGGACGGTTTCCGGGCGCTCAAAGCGGGGGACGGCATGCCTGGAAAGCTTCAATGGAGCATTGGCTACTTTCCCAAGGCACGCATCCAACCAAATCAGTTTGCTCAGCAGACACACGACCCCAAAGTCCGGTCGATGGAACAATTGAAGGCCAAGGTGGAGAACACATGCGAGCGGAAGCTGCGCGAGTTCATGATTAAGGAGGACGTCAAAGCGCGCGACGAGGAAGAACTGAGGCAGCAAATGATGCAGGAGATGAAGGACGAAACGGACGCCATGATCATTTCTGCTCCTCCGGCCGACGAGTACCCAAGTGGCTTGTTCAGCATCCAGATTCACAACATCACGGGCTTGGCCATCGAGCGTCTGAACAAGCGACAAGTTGACGAATACGACGAGGCCAGCGACGAGGAGGAGGAGGGAGACAGCCTGCCGAGCTCGTTCTGCACCATCATCATCAACCACGGCAAGACGTTCAAAACGAGAACAAAGCCACATAATTCCAAACCGTTCTTCAATGCCGGATGCGAACGTTTCATCCGCGACTGGAAGTCATGCGAAGTGTTCGTCTCGGTTCGAGACGCGCGGCTCCACGAGGATAATCCATTACTCGGCATTGTCCACCTTTCTCTACCCGATCTGTTCAAAGATCGCACGCAAGTCATGGGCTGGTACCCCTTGAGCGGAGGTATCGGCCGCGGCAGAGTGAGGCTCTCGATGGTGTGGCGAAGTGTCGTGCTCCAAGCGCCGCGGAACCTCCTCGGCTGGCACTACGGCACCATCAGCGTGGACCATGAGGTAATTAGTCGAGGTTGCCCCACTGAGCTCAAGGCCTGCAAGTTAAAGCTCAAGACAGACATCTGCACGGGCAAGATGTACTGCACATCTTCAGACAATGAGCAGCGAGAAGCCAGGTGGACGGCCAAGAAGGAGCAGAACCTGCACTTGGCGGTCCGGAAGCGATATAGCAGCTGTCTGGCGGTGGAGTTTCGCGACAAGAGCTTCCTCGGGGACAAGGTCGCAGCCTTTTGCGTGCTGTGGTTAAAAGACGTGACGGATGGCGAGAGCAAGGAGCTTGAACTGTCTATCTGGAAAGGTGACTATGAGCGTGCTGTGGTGAACTGTCTGGATGAGTGTGGCCAAAGGATTGGCTCGCTCAAGATTAAGATGACGTTCTGGGCAGGCATGGTAAGTCTCGCTTGATAACCATCCTTCTTTCTTTCACGCGTGTGTTGCCTCGACCGTCTTGGAGAGAAGAGTGAAAAAGGAACAACACTAATGTCAGTGTGCCCTTCCCCTCGATTAGGGCCAAGCGCATGCAAAGTGGGCGAGTCGGAACCAGCACACCCGAGACGTTATCGAAGTAATCGACATGGCACGAGATAACCTCGACCAGAGCAAAGTAGAGAAGCAAGTCGGCGTCGGGAGCGAAGACGATGCCTCTAGCAGCAGCGACAGCTCAGACGAGGACAGCGAAAAAAATAAGGAGGGAAAGGAGAGGAAGGAGGGAAAGGAGGTGCCAGATGGCAGTGCTAAACACAAGCAAGGCGTAGTCGATCAGCTGCGCTCCTACAAGAGACGAGATAAGGCATTGCACAGGCAGCACCGAGGCCTGATGCAATGGAAGGTAAGGCGCCTCGCATTCCCTTCCTCGCATGTTTTGAGCCTCTACAAGAATGGACCATCGAGACGTAAATGGAAGCTCTTGCTGACCCTGGGGGTTGAATCTCGCGATGGCAGATTCCTCGTACGGCAAGGTGGGTGAAGCACAAGGTGGGCCAGGTGGAAGAGGGTGTGTCGGGATTGTTTGAGCATCGTAGCAATCAGCCGGGGATTGAGACGGAAGTATAGGGTCGAGGAAGAGAGCAGTCATTGCTGTCGGTGCCAGGTGGTTGTCACCGGGTAGTCTATATCCGGAGATAGCACGGGGTCTTAAAGAATCTGTCACTACGGAGTACATACTCCTTTTCTAATGGCAGCTCGTTGATGGGAAAGAGGGTAACAAGGGTGTGGCAATACATACCTAGATACACAGACAGACGGGCACCTTTCATAAAAGAGACCGGACTTACAATCTGCTATGTATCTCGCCCTACGGATTCACCGAAATGCCAGAATGTGATGCTGCCCCCTTTTCTCGCGGTTTGAAATTTCGACAGTAGAGAGGCACGCACGCCACACGTCCCAGTAGGTAGGTAACAAGCGAAGAGGAAGCATGGTCACATGAGCACACGATGAGACGATGTCCAGCCCCCTGAAGTGGGTCAGCTGTGGTGAGCGACTCTGACCCTTCTGAAGAACCAGACACTCGATGCCGCGGCGGCTCCGAGAGCGGGCGGCTCCAGTGGGGGAGCGGGTTGGCGAGACGTGGGCGCCTGCAGACCCTGGAAGAGCCCCTGGACCCCCCTGCAAAGTCCGCGACCGCTGCGACATTTCAATCATTCATCAGTTCACGAGTGATGCACAGTCGCCATTGTCTTTCATTCACAACCCACCGGTCTTCGATTTTTGTCTCTCCTTCTAGCTTCTCACCCACAGTCACTTGCCTGCTGTCCCGGACTTCTCTGCGGTAGCGACTTCCTTTCTGCTACGCATAGCTCGGACAGCCGCTTCAGTGACCATGGTTGTGTCGCTTCTTCGCTGGTAAGTAAGTTGCCTGCCTGTGTCTGTTGTTGCAGCCGGAATATGCCCTGTGACCTTTCTTCATTGGACAATGGTCCGTTTGGTCGGCCGTAAAAGGAGGAAATGGGGGGGAATGACTGCGAATGGCTGGCTGACCTTCTTGGCCAAACGCTCCAGGTACAATGCCAGACTGGCCTCGCGTCCGCTCCTCACCCAGAGCGTGACTACGGCGGTGCTGTTTGCCACTGGAGACATTACTGCGCAGCAGCTGGTCGAGAAGAAAGGTCTTGAGAAGCACGACTTGACCCGGACGGGACGCATGGCTCTTTACGGCGGATGTGAGTTGGCGTGATCATGCTATGGTGTTTCCCTTTTTTGTCTTCTTGAATGAAAGCCGCCTGGACCTCGGGTCTCGATCCGCCCTCTCTCACTAAGCTTGCTGATTTTGATTTGTCAAGGCTTCTTTGGTCCTGTCGCCACAACCTGGTTCGGATTATTGGCGCGAAAGGTCACGCTCAGGAACCCGCGTGTTGAGACGCTCGCTCGGGTTGCCTGCGACCAGATTCTGTTTGCTCCCGTCATGATTGGCGCGTTTCTGAGCAGCATGGCCACCATGGAGGGTGCGAGTGCCAAGGACCGCTTGGAAAAGGCGTGGTGGCCGGCTCTCAAGGCCAACTGGATGGTGTGGCCTATTGTACAGACCGTCAACTTTACCTTTCTGCCGCTTCAGCATCGCGTCCTGTTTGCAAATGTTGTGTCTATCGGGTGGAACAGCTATCTCAGCTGGGTCAACAGTCAGTAGGGAAATTAGTGTGAAGATTGCACACAGGACGACGGCATGGCGCGGACTCTGCGTGTGCTGTTGTGAACCCTGATTCTGGTCTCGGTTGAGTGAACCACGCATATGTATTGCCGGTTCTGTCAAAAGGGTATTGACCTTGACGCGTTCTGCCATTTTTTTTTTTTTTTTTTTTTTTTTTTTTGCATTTGTTGGTCATAGTCTATACGTTCGCTTCTTATGCGCAATGCGCCCAGGTCGATAAGCATGTACAATATACACACAGGCGGCAGCATACGTGACCGCAGGGACTGGCGCACTTACTGTATCTAGATGCGAAGAAGTTTAGGCAGGTAGAGACAAAGGTAAAGGGGAGATGGGCAAATGGAGAGATACGAAAATGAGAAGATGGAAAAGCAGAGCTTATTAGAGGCAAATATAATGACTTGTATACAGTAGATTCCACGTCATGTTCGAGCTCTTTTCGCACAAAAGAGGTGCCTAATGTATGTACATATGTACCGATAAAATTACGTACATCACGTCACCACCACGCAGGCCATCAATGCTGCCGCCAGGCCCAGTGGAACCATGCCTTGCCACGAGGTTGAGTGACAAAGGTTGGTCAAAGTGAGTGGAGTTGCTGCCTAAGGCCTCCGGACCGACCTCGCACCACCACTCCACGTTTTACTGCGCCCTTTCGGACATTTGCAACCTCTCCAAGACGCCTCCATACGTCGCCATCTTGGAACTCAAGGGCTGTATGCTCTACCACATCCGCTGCTGACCTCTTTAAATTTAATCATTTCACTGAAGTGTTGCGCCAGACGGCCGGATATGTTGTCTTCCTCCGTCCGGCGCGTCGTCTCCTCGGCCACCCCCACGGGGCTGGCCTCGGCGTTGACCTCGTCAGCGCCTCGAGCAGGCGCCGCAAGCGTCCCAGTCTTCTCTTACGATATCCAACGCCGTTTCTCCTCGTCAAAACCCTCGCGGCCGGACAATAAAGCAAGCGATCTTGTTGCCGGCCAGTCTGTCACGGGGTCAGCTGCGCGAAGCAGCAGAAAATCTGGTACCGGGAAGAGGAAATCAAAGGCCGAGGCTGCTGCTGAAAGGGCAGCCTTGCTCGAAGGCTTTCCTTATGTTCCCCCTACTCGCCACATATCACAAGAAGGTAAGATGAGTATTCATGCGACAAAAGCGCGGAAACACTTGGCACCAATGTGGACAATGATTATCTCTTATACTGCGATGGACCACCGCTGACATCATTCATTGACAGCGCTGGGTCTGTCCTCGTTCTTCTCATTACATCGTCCCATCTCTATCACACATACGATGCCCCGTACCGTGAGCGATGAGCAATTCGCCTCCATTTTTACGCCCCCGACTCCGGCGGATAAGGTGTCCGACACCATGTCGACATTATCTAGCACCATTGGCCAGCTGGAAGTCCCCATGGCGGAGCTGACTATTCATGGCTCTGAGAATCAAGGCATGGGGAACGATATGCCTAGAGTCGAAGTGCGAAGTTCAGAGGGAAACGAGTCGAACATCTACTATCAGGTCGAGAACATGTCCGGCGAATTTACCCCCTTCCGACCACCGCCTCTGCCGACGTCCGCGTCTCCTGATACTGCAATTGCTACAGACGCAGATGCAGATGCTTACGCCGCCGAATCTGAGGTCTTCGTACCTGTACATCCTCGCAACCGAAGTTACACGGCCGCATTTACCATTGAAGAATCTACAGAATCGAATGGGCAGATGCGTTACTCTGTCCATAGCGCACGAATCACTGATGTCGAGCAATCAACACGCACCTCCTTGAACCGGTTGCTCAAGGAATTAGTCCGGGCCGACGTCGCTCGCGGACTCAAATCCATGTATGCTCTCAGCGTCCGGAGGCAGCGAAAGCTGAAGATGAAGAAGAAGAAGTACAAGAAGCTCATGAAGCGTACGCGTAATCTCCGCCAAAGCCTCAACAGAGGTTAATGGCCCATTCATATGGGGGGCTCGCACGTCTCAGAGTGTTTTATGTCTTCTCTGTCTCGCGTTTTCTCAAGATCTCCTTTTTTGTTCTCCTTTGTTGTTTCGAAATTGTGCATTTCATCTGACGGGGCTGCTATGAGAAGATATGTCTAGTCTCATATTGCAGTCGAGATCGGTCTTTGTGGACACAGATCCGGGGATTCAAACCCTTTACGCAACCATTGTCGAAGCTCCTCTTTTCGGGGCTGCTTCGAAATAGATGTTTTGTAGGCAGCGAATACAGGATTATTTTGGTGCAAAGCTTTGTTTTGCCTTGCTGGCGTCCCTTACGACAGAAATTACATCAGACCAAAAACAACATATCAGACAGCGACACCTTTTCGGATGGGAATTGAGAGAGATCATTTAGAATGTGTGGCTAACAGGCGAGTCAGCAACACCATGTTGCTGAGTGTAGATTATCGTATAATGGTAGTTCTTACAGTTTGCATGAATCTTCATGAAACCCAAGATGTGGAAGTATGTACATACTACATAATGAGATGCCTAACTTAAGTAAAGCATCTCAAGTCAAGCAGAATGTGCACCTAACGTACCTAAAAATGGATTAAGGTACATACCTACCTAGGTAGCCTTCGATAACGCGGCTGCCTGCTCCACACAAAATGGACCGATAGCTTCACCGCCCACCCGCCGCATCGATACTGCCACCCAGATTTTTGGACTTTTTCGAATGTCAAGCGCTTGCTCCGCTGGTCAGCTTGTATGGCCCCGTCGACGAGAATTGAACAAGTTTTCGGCAAGTCGACGCTTTGCACCTGCACTCGAGATGGATTCCTCGGCCCAACAAGGCGGCGGCACATCGCGGAAGCAATTGTATGTTCATGAAGCAACGTTGGACTTTCTCTTGTTCTACTTTTAGGTCTTTGCGCTCCGAGCTCCGCCGAGACTAACATAGCTTTTCTTTAACAGAGACTCGCGCATCAAGGCCCTCATTAGCAATGGCATGCAAGAGAAGAAACGAAGCTTCTTTGTCGTGGTGGGTGATCACGCAAAGGATACCATTGTGTATCTGCATCATATCATGGCGAATGCGAATATGAAGCACAATAAGTCTGTTTTATGGGCCTACAAGAGCAAGTTGCTGGGGTTTACTAGGTATGTTTTGTCTGTTCTAATACTCGTCTAATCAGATTATCTCCAGGTGTTATAAATATTCTTTCACCCTACTAACAAGGCGTGTATGTGTATCATGACAGTCATCGCAAGAAGCGAGAACAAAAGATTAAGAAAGAGATCAAGAGAGGAATTCGAGAAGTCAACGAAAGCGACCCATTCGAACTCTTCGTCTCGCTGCACAACATTCGATACACGTACTACAAGGAGACGGACAAGATTTTGGGACAGACGTTCGGCATGTGCATCTTGCAGGACTTTGAGGCTCTGACCCCCAACATTCTGGCCAAAACGATCGAGACTGTTGAGGGTGGGGGTCTGGTGGTGATGCTTCTCAAGGGCATGAATAGCTTGCGCCAGCTATACAACTTGTCCATGGACGTTCACTCTCGATATCGCACTGAGGCTCACCATGACGTCGTGGCGCGCTTCAACGAGCGATTTCTGCTCTCTCTAGGCAAGTGCGAGTCGTGTCTGGTTATCGACGACGAGATGAACGTCTTGCCAATCTCTGGAGGCAAGGATGTGCAAGCGTTGCCGCCCCCAGATATGGACGACACCAAAACAGAGCAGGAGATGGAGTTGATCGACATCAAGGACGAGAACGAAGACAAGCAGCCGGTGGGATCACTCATCAAGCTCGCCAAGACTGTTGACCAAGCCAAAGCACTCCTGACCTTTACCGAGGCGATTTCGGAGAAGACGCTTCGAAGCACCGTCACCCTGACGGCAGCCAGAGGTCGCGGAAAATCGGCAGCCATGGGTGTCGCTGTTGCCGCTGCGGTCGCGTACGGGTACAGCAATATCTTTATCACATCTCCCTCCCCCGAGAACTTGAAGACCTTGTTTGAGTTTGTATTCAAGGGCTTCGATGCTCTCGGCTACGCTGATCACGCGGATTATTCCATTATCCAAAGCACAAACCCCGACTTCAACAAAGCCATTGTCAGGGTCAACATTCACCGGCAACACAGGCAGACAATTCAATATATTCGCCCCCAGGATGCCCATGTTTTGGGACAAGCGGAGCTGGTAGTCATTGACGAGGCCGCCGCCATACCTCTGCCCCTAGTGCGAAAGCTGATGGGTCCTTATCTGGTCTTCATGGCCTCTACCATCAACGGATACGAGGGCACCGGCCGATCTCTCTCGTTGAAGCTGATCAAGCAGCTACGAGAGCAATCACGGAGTATCTCTTCTGCCAACACGACCGGTAACTCGACAACGAATGTGGCTGACCGGTCGACTCGAAAGGCATCTAAGCTCGAAGGAGAGTTCCAAGCGGCCAGAAAGCTTCGTGAGATCACACTATCTGAGCCCATTCGATATGCCAAGGGGGATTCCGTGGAAAAGTGGCTCAATAAGCTGCTCTGCCTGGATGCTACTCTGCCCAAGACAAAGTCCAACATCCAGGGATGTCCTGATCCTACCCAGTGCGAGCTACTTGCTGTGAACAGAGATACCCTCTTCTCCTACCACCCTGTCTCTGAGGCCTTTTTGCAGCAAATGGTGGCTCTCTACGTGGCAAGCCATTACAAGAATTCGCCCGACGATTTGCAGCTGATGAGCGACGCGCCTGCTCATCAGTTGTTCGTCCTTGTGCCACCGAACGTGGAGTCTACTGGAAAGCTGCCAGAGCCGCTCTGCGTGATTCAAGTGTCGTTGGAAGGCAAGATTAGCAGACAAAGCGTGTTGAATAGCTTGAGCCGCGGCCAGCGACCTTCGGGCGATCTCATCCCCTGGCTTGTCAGCCAACAGTTCCAAGATGAGGACTTTGCCTCCCTGTCTGGTGCGCGTGTCGTTCGTATTGCCACAAACCCGGAATATGTTTCCATGGGCTACGGTACCAAGGCACTCGAGCTGCTCATGGATTTTTACGAGGGGCGATTTGCCAGCATATCGGAGGATGATGACCAGCAGGGCACGGAGGAACAGCTGAAAATGCACAGGGCCTCGAACGCCGAGCTTTCCAAGGCCTCGCTGCAGTCTGAGGTGATCACTGTTCGAGACCAGTCTCAGATGCCCCCCCTCTTTGCTAAACTGCGCGAGAAGCGACCTGAAACGCTGGATTATCTTGGCGTCAGTTACGGCTTGACACCTGAGCTCCATAGATTCTGGAAGCGATCGTCCTTTGCTCCTGTGTACCTCAGACAAACGGCCAACGATCTGACGGGCGAGCACACATGCGTGATGCTGCGGCCTTTGGAGATGAGCGAGGATCGAAGCTGGCTCGGTGCATTTGCGCGAGATTTCCACAAACGATTCCTAACCCTCCTTTCGTACCAGTTCCGCACCTTTTCCGTCAAGACGGCTCTGAGTCTAGAACAGTCAGCCAACAGAGGCGCTAAACTGGACGCTAGCAACGAAGTCTCGGCTCTCGTCAAGCCCGAACTCGATCGAAACTTTTCGCCCTTTGATCTAAAACGTCTCGAGTCGTACGCGAACAATATGCTTGATTACCATGTCATCCTCGACATGGTCCCCACCATCGCCTCGCTCTACTTTAGCGGTGGACTGAAGCAGAGCATCTCGCTCAGCGGACTCCACGAAGGCATCCTGCTCGGCATCGGCCTACAGCGCAAGGACATCGACACGGTGGCCCAAGACCTGGGCATTGCGACGCCGCAGCTGCTGGCCATGTTCATCAAGATGCTCCGCAAGGTCACAACCTACTTTGGGAGCTTGGTCTCGGATGCGGCGTCGGCGTCGCTCCCGCAGGTAAGTACTCTGGGTGTTTCACGGGCGGACGCGAGTGCGGCGCATGACGACGAGATTGTGGATGATCGGTTTGTGCCGCTGGAGACGTCGCTGGAGGAGGAGCTGAAAGAGGGAGGAGATGAGGCGTTGAGGGCGTTCAAGGAGAAGCAGAGGGAGCTTATTGATTCTTTGCCTCTTGATGAGTGAGTTTTGCCTTTTCCTTAGATTTTTCGTTGTCTCCATTATACGTCTTTCTATTCCCATCATTTATTTCATATTCTTCTACAGATGTTTCCAGTTTATTCCTCTTACGTATCTTCATCCATATTCGTTCTCATGTCCATGTCCATGTCCATTACATGATTCACTTCTTTTTCTCCCTGGAAATCAAGGAGACTCCATAGTTCACGGGTAACTGACACAATTATGCACAGGTATGCCATCGACGCTGATACACCAGCGTGGGCAGACGCCGAGAAACTAGTCAGAACCGCTGCCAAGGATGGCAAGGCCAGCGTAGTCGTCAGCGTCAAGTCCAAGCAGAAGCGCAAGGCTGGACAGACGGCAGCGGAAGTGTACGAGGAGGAAATGGGTGAAACGAGAAAAAAGTCCAAGAAGAGCAAGAAGTCCAGGTGAGGGGCGGGTTCTGTACATGCAGTGTAGTGCAGGCAGGTGCTTGAGCCTTGGCTCGCAAAGTGCAGCGGCCCAAGGATACATGATTCTTTGTAGCATACTAAGTTGGTTTACATGGTTTGGGATTATTCTTGCCTGGCGTATCTTTGGCTTGAGGAGCTGTATTCTCTGACTTTGCACGTTTTTTGCTGAAATTCTTCTCTTCAATTCCAAGATGTTTACTTTTGCTGTGTTTTTTTTTTTTTTTTTGAGTAGTTAACTAACGTGCTTGATAAGCATGCGTCGCAGAAAAGCATGCGTCGCACTTTTCCCTCCTACATC